>LAPY01002983.1:51802-66189 GCA_000970635.1 Eragrostis tef
CTATCCCCTCCTCTCCCAAGGCGGTACGCGTCTGCATTGTCCTGGTCCTGGCTCGAACAAACGCCATTCCCTGAACAAATTCCGTTGTTCTGACCGTTTCTCCTCTCGCGAGCGCAGGTGAAGGGGAGGCGCGTCAAGGACGCAAAACATGTGACGGGGCACCTGAACGCAACGTATGCCGACCTGCCCGCGCCGCGCTGGGCGTGGGAGGAGATGCCCGCGGCGCCCGTGCCGCGTCTCGACGGGGCGTCCGTGCAGATTGGGGATCTCCTCTACGTCTTCGCCGGGTACGAGAGCCTCAACCATGTGAGAGACTGGACCTTACTGAGCTGCATTGATTATTGCTTATACCATTTGATCTCTGCAATGTTTACGTCGGCTCTTCAAGTGACTGAAGCGAATGAATGCTTCAGTGGAAGAGCTAAACTGTTAGTGTTAGGTTGTGCAGGTAAATGCTAATCGAAGTGTTGCCTGATTCAACTCCATGATATATACATTTATCTGGCTGTTAGTCATTAATTATCATTTGTAGCATAGAACCAGGAAATAGGTCATTTCGTTTCAAATGAATGCCTGATAGGCAACGATGGTGAGGGTGAACCCTGTGAATGTATTACAGTCATATCTAGCCGTTAGGTTTCTGCTTTCGTGATAACTGCTCATATTTTTCAAGTTCTAAAAGTACAATACATATTATTGATGTGTTCATGTGAGCAATAGCACGCATTTGTTATTCGGGAATCGATTACTATGCTGACAGTCCGGCTCACATGTTCAACTTTAAGAAGTAGAATAGTAGTACATAGTCTTGATGTGTTGATGTGAGCAATGGCACATGTGTTATTCGGGGAACCCATTACTATGCTGACGGCCCCTTTCTGATACGTTGCTCTTGCTCCTTGCCTTTTCAGGTCCACTCTCATGTGGATGTGTACAATTTCACTTCTAACATATGGACTGAAAGGTTTGATATGCCCAAGCAGATGGCACATTCGCATTTAGGAATGGTTTCAGATGGCAGATATATTTATGCAGTCTCTGGACAGTATGGCCCGCAGTGTCGCTCCTCGATAAATCGCAACTTTGTTCTAGACACGGAGACAAAAGAGTGGCATGAATTGCCCCCTCTACCACTTCCTAGGTACATATGGTTCAGCTTACTAGCCATAACCTGTTAGAGATGTGGCACTGATGCATGTGATTCCAATGTTATTCTTTTTCCTTCTATGTTCTATCGGTAGATAGTGAGACATTTTCGCTCATATTTTTGTTCTACTCCATTGGCATTTACTGTTAATTTTTTTCCTATCTATCTAAATAAATAAATGATAAACTACACAAAAAATTACATAATGCCAAATATAGGCTTCTGTGTCATGCTTATGTTTCAGAAGTTTAAGATTCCTTAGAATCAAATTGTTGTATTATTTTCGGAAACCAATCTTTTAGTATGTCATGTGGTTAAGCCTACCAAATGAGCGATAGTCCCTACATCATGTTTTTTGCAAAGTCCCGTTATCTACTGCAAAGCGTATTTTAAAATCTGCTGAGATGGTCATTACTTGCGTTGTGTATTCCTCTAGCTGTTGCTGGCCATAGGACCAGAAAAATGTAATCTTGTTTTATATATTTTTTCAGGTACGCACCAGCTACTCAGCTTTGGCGTGGGCGACTACATGTGATGGGTGGAGGCAAAGAAGACCGTCATGAACCTGGGTTGGAGCACTGGAGTCTTGCTGTCAGGGATGGCAAGGCACTGGAGAATGAGTGGCAAGCTGAAATACCCATACCCCGCGGTGGACCTCATAGGTATGTTGGAGTGGACTTTGTGTCATTTGCAATGCACTTTCCCAATGAATCTGCCTATTTCGACGGGTGACGGTCAGTATCAAGTGTTGTACTGCTTGTCCTTTGTAGTCGTGCTAGCAAGTAACAACTGGCATCATTGGTGTAATTTTAGATGAACAATGCTTTTCTAACTTCTTAATTCAAACTTTGCAGGGCATGCGTTGTAGCTAATGACAAACTCTTTGTAATCGGTGGACAAGAGGGGGACTTCATGGCTAAACCAGGCTCACCTATTTTCAAATGTGTACGGAGGCATGAGGTATGTAGATGGTTTCTAATGAAACTTTATTCCTACACCCACAGTTTATTTTCCCTAAATCAAGGCCTGCATTGGACCATGTTGAGAGAAACTGAGAACATGAAACAAAGTATTTGGGTACAATAATCTGGTATTTATGTTCACAATTTTCTTTGAGTTCATATGATTCATTCGTAGTAATGGCTTCAACTTGAACCTCAAGTAAACCTGTGCTTATACAGTTATAATACTTATGTCTAGTTTTCCCTTTGTGTTTCTGTTGCAAAACATTTGCCAGGGCCAGTCATATCGAATCCTGCGTTTTTGCAGGTTGTGTATGGTGATGTGTATATGCTCGATGGCACTGGCACCAAATGGAAGCAACTGTCTCCAATGCCCAAGCCAGATTCACACATTGAATTTGCATGGGTTATTGTCAACAACTCCATAATAATCGTTGGTGGAACTACAGAGAAGCATCCTATCACCAAAAAGATGATTCTTGTTGGTGAAGTTTTCCGCTTTGATTTGGAAACAATGGTATGTTAGGTGCTCATATTTTACTTGCGAATGTTTATTATTTTAAGAGGCTTATTGTTTTCTCATAATTTTGAGGGTAAGACAAGATCAATTAAAATTTACTGTGCTGATCTTGCAGGCATGGTCAGTCATAGGGCGGATGCCTTTCCGAATCAAGACAGCCTTAGCTGGTTACTGGGAGGGGTGGCTCTATTTTACTTCTGGGCAGCGAGATCGAGGGCCTGATAATCCAGCTCCTAAGAAAGTTGTTGGTAGTATGTGGAGAACAAAGTTACAGCTTTAATTTTAAAATTATGATAGGTCTTTTTTTCCCTGTACATTGTAGATTCATATCTGTTTCAGTACTCTAACAGCTAGGGACCTTTGGACAAATGCTCTAATGCTCTTGTCCTGTATTTTGTAGTCTTCAGATTCTCATTATCTATTTTGACTAGATGTTCTAGATTCAACATTTATAAGCTTGATGACTACTTTTCAAGGATATTTGCTTCTAACTTGTCAGAATAATGACACTGAAACCTTGTAAGCTCCGCCTTTCTGTTCTCTACCAGAGGTTTCTGACTTTCTACAGATCATATATAGCAGAGGCTACTTTCCGTGGATCTGCATCTTTTTTTCAACAGGCGAGCATCCCATTTTTTTGTATGTAACATGTCTTCTGATTACTTGTTAATATTGTCTACTTGTTTTGATTCTCACGTTTGGAATCTGAAGTTCAGAGATGTCCCAAACAATCTGAAAAACTTTCTAAAGCAGTCGTGCCCTCTAATACACAATCAACTATTGACTTTTGTATAAAGATAAGTTTTATTATTCTTATTGAAAATTATAGTTATGCAATGAAAGCAATGGAATAAAGGAGTATGTGCTGATGTATCTTGTTCCTAGCTGTTGCAAAGAGGATGGGATTAAGCTTTCTTTTGCCTTTACCTGTTTTTGTGGGGTTAATTCTTGAAGATATGTACACGGATTGACCTAAACCCCTCTGGCCAAATTCTTGTTGTCTTACTGTATATCGATTGTACGCCTTTTTAAATTTTATTGCCTGTTGTAGATAAGTTTCTTTTCCGCCGGGTTGGATTTCTGTTTGTATAACCTTCTTGTGCAATCATGAAAATGTTTTGTCCAATTATCTGCATATTCTTTACCAGCAGAAATGTTCCTGACTAATTTAATTGTTTACAAGTACAAACAGTCTTGCATTTCTTTTCCTTCTGGAATGCTTTGCACGCCTAAAAAATGAACTACTTTGCCCACTAGAACAATTATTGAATCCGAAAATGATTATCATTTGGAGCAATGTCTTTTCCCAAATAATTGAAGCAGTTTTTCTGGAGGCAAACATGACGATTATAATTCTTGTTGCATTTTGTCCTCATGATGCAGTTCCAGCGCAGCTGATCGGTGATGATTCGGTAAATGATGGTGACTTGGGCGATTTTTCTTCCTTGATGTAGTATATAAACTTTGCCCGCATTTGCATGGCGCTGTCACGCTTAACAATGACTAATCACGTGAAGCTAGTAGCCCTATCATCTTATTTAGTATCAGCACCGTAAAGGCTTGGATTTGGCGGTCGCAGATGGACGGCCTGCCGGCGGTGAGCCGTCGTTGTCCCGGCTAGGCAGGGTGCACGGTCACCAATTGCCCCCGCAATGTGCGAGTTTTTTTATGAGCGCCCCAATCGTGCAGTAAGCTCAAAGCTGTGCATGTGGTTTATTTAATTTGAGTGAATATTTGGTATGCATTGTTTATAGTGCATATTGTGTTCGATATACTGATCCTTTGATAGTTTCAAAACGGTTCTCAACTGCATTCAAAGTCTACAGGTACAACTATTCGCCCATAAAAAAAAGGTTTACATGCACAATAAAATTGAGGCTTGTCTACTGAACAGAAATTTATATCACGCCAGCCGGAAGAACGATTTAGATTATAAATAAAATTGAGGCTTGCCTTAGCTGCCTATATTAGCTTTTAGTTTCTTCTTTTAGTTTAATTTTTTTCTCTTGTAGGAGTGTAATACGGTAGTACACATGATGCTTTATGCACATGAGAACATCAGCGCGGCTAATGAATGCTTATTTCCCTGAAGTGCAGGCTAAGCATTCTTGGTCGCTGCCGAGCCACAGCTGCTGCTCCAATTTTGCACAACAAGCGTGTGCTGGATGGTGGCGTGCCAATTCGACAACTCGCTTCCGCTTCTGTATATGATATGTTGATGAGTTTTGACTCGCGACCGGGATCAAATACACTCGATCGTGAGTGATCTCAACTCCGCACGCAAGAATTGCACGCTGGCTGAGACTTGACAAAAAGGTGGCTCGACAGTTTGCTACACATAGCTTCAGACTTCCGGCAATCTGGTGCCAGCTAAACCTAGGTTTGGCACTCTGACCTTATATTATCTTGAGGTTACGTGTCTCTTCCTATGTCGTCAAAGATATTTCAGCTATTTTAGCGGCAAGAGGACTAAGTGGATGAGCCAACATGACAGTGACCACGATATACTGACCCCCTCCAGAGATACTGAAGAGCCAGATATGTATTTCTTCAATTCGGCTTCTAGCAGGTAAATGATTAGTAACCAGAATGACCATATGTGCCTGAATCAACATGCTTGACGCTGATCTCAAAAGAAGAAAAAAAAAATTGCTTGACGCTGAATAGTGCGCAGCCCGATTGCGCATCCCTTTCGCACAACTGTGTAACTATGAGTATTAATCATTAGGGAAGGATGATTCCTCAACAAATTATATTAACGATAATTCTTTGGTGTAGGAAAAAAAACACACAAGAACCTCAAGAATATGATAGGATTGGAATTCCCTAGAGTTCATGCAAGTGGGTTTTGCTTTCACTTTGCACCTGCTCTGCGGCTACACACCTCAGCCAACCGCGTGGATCCTTCTGGCATCACCATACGCACGCTCTCTCCAGTCTCGTCTCAAGCTTCCGCCCAGATCAAGGCAGATGCCCGCTGGCACGTGACCGACACGCTACTCGGATCATGCCACGTGTACACCCTTCACAGGCCGGCGCACGGCACGCGAGACGAACCCACATCCACAATTCTCGCGTGCAAGTGTAGACCGAAGCAAGCACAAATACCTCGACCCACTCGGCACTCTACTACCGGGCCCACTGACATAAGGGACCCATTGAATGGTGGGACCATGTAGGTCCCCCAAGATCGCGAGTCTTAAAATGCTCAATTCCCTGTCTCGACCCGTCGAGGCAGTCGACCCTCCAACGTCCGTTATTTCCGGTTTTGCCCCTACTCTGGCGAGCCCCCGACCAGTTCCTTCCTGACCGCCCTCATGGCCTCCGGCGACCGTGCACAGGGCTGCCGCGGCGGCCGTGGCGCTCGCCTGCGTGTCCAGGAAGATGGCGATATACGGCATCCGTAAGTTCCTCTTCGTGGACCCCGAGCTCGGCATGCGGATCCGGTTCCAGAAGGAGTACATCGCCAAGATCCAGGTGACATCTCGTGCCGATTTATCGCGATCATGCTTCGAATTTTTTGTTGATTTGGGAGGGAGACGGTTAATTTGAATAGTACTCGTAAGCAGTTGCTACAAATGGTTGCGTTTTCCAGCACAGCTTCCCGACTAGTCAATGCTATTCCACTATGTAGATGAATAAATGCGACTGGGCGGCTTTTGTCCAAATTTAGTGCAAATGGTTCCCTTTAAGGAGGATGTTGTGAATGAACATGACATTTGATTTGTTTTGCATTGTGCATGTTAGAAAACTGGTTGTATTTTTAATTGTGCTTATATTTAGGGAGTTTGCTTGTGTCATTCTTTAGCAGCTTCTACTGAATCTCATCACTAGATCCTTGTCGCTCCATTCATCACTACTTCAGAAAATTGCTCTCGATTTTATCATTGACGTGTGGGTCCAGGGGCAACAAGCCCCTGAGAAAAGAGATGTCGAACATTAAATCAAGACGAATGGTTTGAAAAATCCTAAACGTTCCCTTGGTTTTGGTTAAACTGTGGCGCCTTGGATTCTTGGCTTTATCCTTACTGATTGACGGATCAAAGTGACTTATTCTTTCAGTTATATATGTGTTAGCATGTGGCTCCTATATCTTTATGTCACCATGTGAGTGAGTGGAGCTCATGTGCGTGTGATTGCTTAGGTTGTGTTTGTGCCGACATGTCTATCGGCCTTTGTTCAGTCAGTTCAAAGGCATGAAAGCAAACTTTTTTAACTGTCTTTTGGAGGTAACTGATTAGAGGGTATAGACATATTTCATTTTCTTAGTGATCATACCTTGCAAATGCTTGCTAGTCTACAGGATTTCCTTTATTAAAAAAAATTGTTCTGCACGATCCTTTTTATATAATAGCTGTTCTTTGCATTGAAGGGTAAAAGAAGATGGTCCTTATCCTACCTCAGGTCTATGGTCTGAGTGAATTGTTCTTGTCATTCCTGAATTACCATGATTTATCTCTAGAACTTTAGATTAACTTGTTCATATTTACCATCATATCATACATTCATTTCTCATCATGCCTAGAGTTTTGGTAAATCAATTTATCGTTAACAAGTGCTGCTACTTGTATCACAGGACTTCTTCCGTATACTCATGTGGTGGATAGTGCCATGCTTTGTTGTGAAGGTCACCCGAGAACTCTTCCGATTTTCTCACATCTTTCAGGAATCAGTTTGGAGGGCATGCGCAGTATTATCTGCTTCCATCATGTCATGGATGTATTTGACCACAATTATATTGTCCTCCTGCATGCTCTTCAACTTGGTTTGTAATTTGCAAGTTATTCACTTTGATGACTATGGCAAACTTCTAGAGCAAGATGCGGACCCTCTGGTTTATTTGAAAGAGCACCTGCAGCTCCGTCAGAACCTCTCCAAAATCAGTCACAGGTTCCGTATGTTCCTCTTGCTGCTCTTCCTTTCTGTCACAGCAAGCCAATTTGCCATTCTTTTCAAGACAACAGCCTACACTGGGCCAATCAATTTCACCAATGGGGGGGACATAGCTGTGAGTACTTCATTCTTTTGTATTAAAATTCCTTTTGTGCAATTTGACACGAAATCAGGCCGTGAATGGATTTCCTAAACTGCAGGTGTCTTCAGTTGTTCAAGTTGTTGGTCTCTGCCTCTGTTTACATGCTGCCGCTAAAATTTCTCACAGAGCTCAAAACATTGCTGCATTAGCTAGTAGATGGCATGCATTAGCAACATGCTCTACTGATTCTACTTATGCCACAACCCCCAACAGCTCTGGGAACCTTGTGCCCTTTCCAGCACATTTATTTATGAGAGATTATTCGGAAAGCGATCTAGAGTCTCTGGAGAGTGCCTCGGCACATGGCAGTACTCACGGCACAGCTCAATTGGTATCGTACATGTCTTCATACCACAAGCGAGAATCACTTGGTAAGTAATCCAAAGGTTCCATGAGTCTGCATTGCTTAATCTCTTTTCAATCATTCAGTGTAACATAAGATTATGCTCCACATCTCAAATCTATATTTCTTCTCTTGTATATAATATATTGCTTATGTTGGCAGGCCACATCTCATGTAGTAATCTCCTTTTTTTTAGGAGAATGTAGTAATCTCTTTCCCTCCCTCATTCATGCATATGATTCTTCTCTGTTTCATTTCAGTGTTGTACCTGCTAGCGAATCCAGGTGGCATCACAATATATGGCTGGATTGTTGATCGAACATTTCTGAACACAATTCTGATGCTCGAGTTAACACTTGTTCTTTTCGTGCTTAGCAAGACCGTTGTGATCCCAGGAAAGGCACTTGCACTCAATTACATCAGGTTTCTATGATGGATATGCACTAGGTCATTCAGGTTCGATTTGGAAGTATGGTGTTGATCAGGCATTGTCAGGGTTTGCATGCTGGGGTGGCAGATATTATTAGCAACGGTGGCAGAATTGGTTTCCCGCAGGTTCAAATCTTGTTTGCATTGGCATCACAACTCCAGTGCAGGGTGCAGGCTGGCTGAGTCGTGTACAGTTTTGGTCTTTTGGGCGGGTAAAGCCAGCAGCGTCCATGTAAAGTTGTCTGGTCTCTATTCTTTTTGCTGTGTATAACACGATATATATTATAAATATGATTTTCAACAAATTTTACACCTTTTTGCCAACAATTGAGTGGATTATATAAGAACGCTGCTATAGAGTAGACCCAAACGTCCGACTCGATTCCGACTACTGTCATCATGCGAACAAAAAACATGCACTTGAAAAATAAAGCATCAGATTGCCGTCGAAACAAAGTTGCACAATCTGGTCAGCTCTACAACAATTCCCATTATATAAACACAAATGCACATGTTTGCAACATAAGCGATGCGGTCATTTTGCCATCTTTACAACAGAAAATCTCTGTGCCAATGTAACAAAACCGAAGAGATAATTCCTTGAAAATATGGATACCTTGCCATTGGAACTTTTTTTTTCCTATCAAGTGTCAGGATATAGTTTACTTATTTGAGAATAAGGATGCTTTACCAGTATTCACGATCATCATTGAACAATTTATTTACAGACGTATGATGTCCAGGGCATAGTCCAAAAATTTAAACCTGATCTCTTATTAATATATTGATCTCTCTCAAAAAAATAAACGAAAAGAAAAACTGATATTCTTCAGAACTGCCCAAGGTTTTGCTACAAACGTACTCCTCGACCAGAAATCAAATTGTTGGCTATACACAACATGGGATACAGAACAAACAGAACAACAAACTGAGCTACCATTCTAGTCAGGATGGCCCGATAACGGTTGAATGGACCAAAAAGAATCAAAATTGACTATATTCTATTTGAAAAAAAACTAAATGAACTCCTAGAATATTGGATGTACAGAAAATTCAGTACATCCCTTTAAAGACTGGACTTGTTCGGCAGATGCTTGCTCCATGTTCCTCGTATTCTTCCTTGGTGTGACAATACTGAATGACAAAAGGGACAACACTTAAATTTAACAGTGTCAATGATTCAATTGTTGAATTGAGAACCTAGTTATAACACTGCTTATAGTGAAAATGAACTCGCGAGTTACACATTGATCACTTTTTATTGGCAGATACAAGCGCATATACTTAATAGATTTTTAGACAAAAATTACATGTTTTAGATACCTCATAAAATTCAGGACTAGATGCAGCTACTGAACCCCCAAACCAAACTGCATAACTCTGTATAGGATGGGCCACCACGTTGACTTCAACAGGCTGGGAACATAAAATCAACGAGGTCAAATAAAGTAAGAAACAAATAGAAACTACTCACATGCAGACTATTAACTACAACATTTCGACACTAACATGGAAATTAAATTATTCACATTTGAAATTTTGAGTATCAGGAATCTGTACTTACTCTCACTTCCACACGATGACGGGCGTTAGTTGCAGCAACACGATCATCTACTATCTTCTTTATATCATTTTGGAGCCTCTTGTGGAAGTCTTTAAACATGGTTGACCCTCCAGATAATACTATATTCTGCGAAAGGTAAAAGTTTTATAAATATCACAACATTTACATGTCTCACATCCTATTCTCAGATGTCTCTGGAGTGTAAAAAGAAGGCACCTTATACAAAGCTCTCCTTGTGTCAATTGGTGCAGACTGAACGCAGGCATCAATCAGTTCAGGTAAGGGAGTGGAGAAGTCGGTGGAGTAAATCTCAGGATTGAAGAATATCTGCATTTGTTGGTGGATGGTTAAAGAATCACGATTGGTTCCGATCTTTCTTCCTTATGTGTTGAGTTCACACCCGATCGTAAATTGTTAAAATTTATACTCTCCCCCCAAAAAGAGTTAATACCACAAATATACTCACTAAAAAACAAACATACATTACCATCCATACAAGAGGTAACAAACAAAGATATCACCAAAAAGGTTAGTAAAGGAACTTCAAGAGATAGTGGCAACTAGCAGAAATTTCGTTTTTGTTAATGAATCAAGTGGGCCGCGATCTCAGTTCCAAATTCAAAATAGTGGCAAATCTGTATTCTGTATGCCTGACTGCTAGTTGGATGATGCTTCTATACAGGCACAAGACTTTGTGATCTTTATAAACGAACAGGGTCACTGATTCGAGCCCGGTGAAAAGAGTTTACCAACCCTCAACATGATTTCATTCAGTGATAGAATGGAACATGTGCCACCAGACTTTGTGAACGCAGGCCAAATTTATTTATTTATTGTTGGGACCCATGTTCTCTTTCTTCAACTGGTGGCACATGTTCCATTCTATTGTGGGATTAAAAGCTATGATAAATGCACGTTCATACACAGCGCACTAGCCAATCTAAGGGTTATTGTAATCCATAATACCATGTCAACGCGGAAAAGTGCGCTTTTGGGGAAAAAATCAGCAGAAATCTGATACCTCTGGTCCAAGAAAGCGCTCATATCCAATGTCAATTGTATATGGGACCCCAGTCTTTGGTTTAATGGCGGACCATTGTTTGATGTACTTATCAGGCTTCTTGTCATGCTTCTTGAATTCCTGAAACCGTAGTGGATGTGCATAAGAATCTAAAACCTTTCTGTTTATTTGATATAGATGCCTATGGCATGGCCGCTAAGCTGGCAGAATTCAAAGAATCTCATATCATACTTTTCAACACATACATTCATAATGAAAGACAAACACACAGATAAGTTTCGCAGAATGAGAAGCTGAAGGCCAAAAGGTATGTAAACAATCATTTTTACTAAATACAAGGAGACGTAAATGATTCAGCAGTTCAAGGGTAGTTTGGCACAAATGTTTTCATTAGGAAGACGTCAATTTTCATTGAATGACTGTGAAGACCACTGGGCATTAAGTACAGAAAAAAAATACCTTGACAATGTCGGAACAAGTATAGCAATACATTTCTTTAACCTTACGAGCTATATCTAATGACTCCTCAGGTGGCAGAAGTTCACCTCTTTCCTGCATTAACAAATAACACTAGTCATTAACAACATTTATAATATAAAACACTTCACCAGAGTTTATAGAATGGATCAGAAGTAATTGTTGAGCATACAAAGGACCAATAACACATACCCCTAAGTAACAATACAATACTAACTACAATATTATTTTTGTTCACAGTGGTTCTGCAGTCAGATGTAGTTTCTCATCCGATGACTAGCTATGACAACAAGCGGACTTTCCATTTTGAGGTACAGTGCTTCCACAATATGTGTATTGGTGTTCTATCCTTGGTACAGAGATACACAAAGAATGCTAAAATTGTTAAGCTATTATCATCAACTAGGTCAACGGATCAATGTAATATAGCTGACAACATAACTCAGCAGGACCTATGTTGTTTCACTGTCGTATCTCCGTACAGAAAACAAGTGCAAAATTAGAAACTCAATAAAATATATCTAGAGGTGAATGGTGATGCATTAACATCAATAATTTGGAGTCTTCCAATAGCTATCCAAAATATGATTCACTTGCTATGCATCATTCTGACCGATGTTGACCAAACAGCAGTAATTATCAATTTTACTAAAAACAATCCATATTAACTCTACAATTGATGGGCAAAGCAACTCTACAATCAAGACTATCCTATCTTCCTGGAAAATATTAACTCCTCACAAAAAGTAATGCAATTTATTACATTGGTAAATACACGTTTTTATTTGATAGCATGATACCAGTGAAGATACAGCCCAACTTACGAACAATAGGAGGACTCCTGCATATTAATGTAACCACAAGGAAATGTCAAGAAGATATTTACCTGTAAAAGCTGTGAAACAAACTGAGTTATGTCACTCCCGGACAAAGGAAAAGACTTTATGCTACTCCCGATCACATAGCCATTTACAACTGGCACGACATGAGGAGCTCCATCCCCTATATCAACTACTACACCTGTCATATCAGACTGACAAAACATATCGGTCAAAGTTAACAAGACTTAATATGCTCTGCCATAGAATATATATGAGTGTTAACGGAAAAGGGATAAGAGAAATGAGAGAAAACTGAACACCATACAGTGATTGCTAGCAAGTTCAACAGTCTACCCTCAATTAGAGATTCTAAATATATAACAAACATCATCATTAACAGAACAAATACAGTGTTAAAGGGGAGCCTATCTTAATTGGGCATAAGATTATTTTACAAACTTTAGATTTACTATCTTCGACAATTTTCAAGAAAGGTAACACTCATCAATTAACGAGACAAAGTCCATGTGGCTGTATCATGCGTCAATTTTCATTGAATGACTGTGAAGACCACTGGGCATTAAGTACAGAAAAAAAATACCTTGACAATGTCGGAACAAGTATAGCAATACATTTCTTTAACCTTACGAGCTATATCTAATGACTCCTCAGGTGGCAGAAGTTCACCTCTTTCCTGCATTAACAAATAACACTAGTCATTAACAACATTTATAATATAAAACACTTCACCAGAGTTTATAGAATGGATCAGAAGTAATTGTTGAGCATACAAAGGACCAATAACACATACCCCTAAGTAACAATACAATACTAACTACAATATTATTTTTGTTCACAGTGGTTCTGCAGTCAGATGTAGTTTCTCATCCGATGACTAGCTATGACAACAAGCGGACTTTCCATTTTGAGGTACAGTGCTTCCACAATATGTGTATTGGTGTTCTATCCTTGGTACAGAGATACACAAAGAATGCTAAAATTGTTAAGCTATTATCATCAACTAGGTCAACGGATCAATGTAATATAGCTGACAACATAACTCAGCAGGACCTATGTTGTTTCACTGTCGTATCTCCGTACAGAAAACAAGTGCAAAATTAGAAACTCAATAAAATATATCTAGAGGTGAATGGTGATGCATTAACATCAATAATTTGGAGTCTTCCAATAGCTATCCAAAATATGATTCACTTGCTATGCATCATTCTGACCGATGTTGACCAAACAGCAGTAATTATCAATTTTACTAAAAACAATCCATATTAACTCTACAATTGATGGGCAAAGCAACTCTACAATCAAGACTATCCTATCTTCCTGGAAAATATTAACTCCTCACAAAAAGTAATGCAATTTATTACATTGGTAAATACACGTTTTTATTTGATAGCATGATACCAGTGAAGATACAGCCCAACTTACGAACAATAGGAGGACTCCTGCATATTAATGTAACCACAAGGAAATGTCAAGAAGATATTTACCTGTAAAAGCTGTGAAACAAACTGAGTTATGTCACTCCCGGACAAAGGAAAAGACTTTATGCTACTCCCGATCACATAGCCATTTACAACTGGCACGACATGAGGAGCTCCATCCCCTATATCAACTACTACACCTGTCATATCAGACTGACAAAACATATCGGTCAAAGTTAACAAGACTTAATATGCTCTGCCATAGAATATATATGAGTGTTAACGGAAAAGGGATAAGAGAAATGAGAGAAAACTGAACACCATACAGTGATTGCTAGCAAGTTCAACAGTCTACCCTCAATTAGAGATTCTAAATATATAACAAACATCATCATTAACAGAACAAATACAGTGTTAAAGGGGAGCCTATCTTAATTGGGCATAAGATTATTTTACAAACTTTAGATTTACTATCTTCGACAATTTTCAAGAAAGGTAACACTCATCAATTAACGAGACAAAGTCCGTGCTGCTGTATCATGCTTTGTGAAACGAAACCACAAAAGGAGGTATTTTCAGAACCTACCGTAGAATCCGAATTGTCCTCAGAAAGACTCTTCAGGTACGCA
>LAPY01002984.1:17830-31274 GCA_000970635.1 Eragrostis tef
CGTCCAAGACATGTTGGAGGCCCAAATCAAGTCGGCTTCGAGTCTATTTCGGAGTCCAGGAGCAGTCAGCGCTAAAACGGTCGCTCAGGTCGCATACGAGCTCGGATTTAGACGTTCTACATATGGATAGAAAGATACTTTGATGACCTTTCCAATGGTTCCGGCCTCATGTCAAAATTCGTCCGGAGTCAACCAGAATCGTCGAAACAAGTGGACGTCCACAACCTGTTTTCGTGCTGTGCCATCGTAATTTGGCCTTTTGGGCTTGTATCGTGTTGGAGTCCATTAGGGACGCGTCCAGGGGTCTTGAACGCCCCTCACCTCTATATTATCAGTAGCCGCCGCCCAAGTTAGGGTTGGGTTTTGCTTAGATTATTCTGTCAAGAACAGTTTCGCCGTTTATCGGTTTGTGAGACCCCAACTCGTGATCTTAATCCAGATTTCAGCAATTTGGTTGCATTCTTCTGTGTTCTTGCTTGTGTTCTTCGATTTGCAGGCAAGGATAAGCCTTCTCGGCGAGGTCAATCGTGCTTGCACGGTTGATAACCTTAGGAGACGTGGTGCTGCGATTGCGGGGTTTTGGATCTGTTGTTCGGAAGCCGGATCGACGTGTGTCAAGTCTCCACCAAATCGAGAGTTATCAGAACCTTTCGGAAGATCGGGAACCCTAGTTCACATCATGCCATAGTTTTAAATTTGTTTTTGTTGCGTACCCATCTACTGAGTTGAAATGTTGTGCTTTTAACCAAACACCATTGCCGGCAAAGTCGCCACTCCACTTTTCAGTGCTTTTGCTAAACGCTCACTGAGGTGCATGAAGCTATTCCTTAAGGCCAGTACTTACTCCTTTTATTCAACTGCTTATCACTTTGCTTACTGAAGCATCCATAGAAGTATGCAGCTACAACGTCCGTGATCTATTCATGTGCGTAAACCGAAACTATCCACAAAGAATTGTGCTATAGATCCGAGTACAAAGTTGGACCCTCGCGAGAGAGAGAGAGAGAGAGAGAGAGAGAGAGAGAGAGAGAGAGAGAGAGAGAGAGAGAGAGAGAGAGAGAGAGAGAGAGAGAGAGAGAGAGAGAGAGAGAGAGAGAGAGAGAGAGAGAGAGAGAGAGAGAGAGAGAGAGAGAGAGAGAGAGAGAGAGAGAGAGAGAGAGAGAGAGAGAGAGAGAGAGAGAGAGAGAGAGAGAGAGAGAGAGAGAGAGAGAGAGAGAGAGAGAGAGAGAGAGAGAGAGAGAGAGAGAGAGAGAGAGAGAGAGAGAGAGAGAGAGAGAGAGAGAGAGAGAGAGAGAGAGTACAAAGTCGGACAAAGATTCGGACCTACAACAATTCCCATCCACAAAAGGCTACCATGACAATATCTAATCGGGCCTGTTTCCTAATTTCATTTATCTGCTTTCAACAGCCTCTCACCAAAAAGAAGAGAAATACGTATAAGTTCTAACACCGCCACTTATTGATCACTTGATGGAGCCGCAGGCAGTTGGAGGAGTCCCTGCCAGCTCGACGGATACAGGCGGGTTGAGATGGTGACTGAGCGAGCAAGGCGCGCATGCACGTTTCCGTCGCCTCCATGAATTGCACGTACAGGATCCATCCGATCGATGGCACCGTGCTGTTGCGATCTGAGTCAGTCAGGGACGACTCCTCTTTGTAGCTAGTTTGTACAAGCACGCTCGTTGCCGCGCGTTGCTTTACAAACATGCCGCCAAATTAATTAGAACACAGTATTTGGTTTGGTTCTGATCTGCAGGCGTTTATTGGATCGAGGAGGATGCATCGATCACGGCAACAAGGGAAGGAAGGAAGACAAGGACATGAATCTAAGCTGTACGTCACTGATCAGCCATCGACCACTGGCTAGTTCTGTTTAAACCTCGATGGGTCGGTGGCAACTTGAGGAGACCCAGCTCCGGCTCAGTACTCGACGCAAGATCGACACTGTGGCCGCCTTTGCATCAGCAAATTCAACATTCACATTCAGCATGCACTGCAAAGAAAATTAAGTAGCTCACGAAATCATTTGGTTTTATGCTTGGCATTCCACAATCAAATTAACACGAAGCAAATGGCTTGAGGCAGCAGTAGTCACGCTGCACGACCAAGCTCCAGTACGTGTTCCGGTCCGATTAATTAGACGACGCGCCCCCACCTCGATCGGCTCGATCCATCACCTCAGCGCCGTCGCCTTCGAATATCGATGATGCCAGCCACCACGCACTCGATCATGCAGCTGCGGCTACTTAAAGCTCGCGGAGAAGCAGCTGGGAGGGCACGCTCGGCTCAACCAAGAGTGCAATATTTCTTTCTCCCTCGTGAGGTAGCTAGCGCCAGGGATCGATGAAGCCAGCTCCAATCCTACATCGCTTACGCCTGCATCGCTCTGCTGGCTTTCGTGGGGCTTGCAGTGATTTGCGTCAAGCTCTTCGCGTTTTGCCGCCGCAAGGCGGAGGCGGAGTCGTCGTCGCCGGCGGCTCCCCCGCGGAGGTCACGTCTGCTGCTTCCACCACCAGGGTCTCCGGGCCGGAGATGAGCTACAACGAGGACACCGTCGACCCAGCCGTGTGAATCATCGATGAAACAAACGGTAATATACATACTACATATCTATAAATATATAGCTGGGATGACGGGCATGGTGTCCTGGATTATTTCTTGTCTCTGTTCTTAATTGCTTTTTTTTTTCTTCGTTCCCCTCCTGCAGGCGCCTTGCATGCAGCAGCAGCGCGGCGGCTCCTGAAAAGATGGCGAAATCAAAGCGCTGCTGACTATAATACTAGCTTCCTATAGTAAATAATTTGACATCGATCAGCAGTGTCCTGGCCTGCGTGCCAAATTCGGATATGTACGTAGTAGTAGCTATACACTCTACTTCCTTTTCCTAAAAGACCACACGAGCCGAAGCTCGTCGTGACAGCTAGCTCTCAGCCCTCTATCCATGCACGTGTCCTGGAACGCCTCGAATCATATCCCGGGCCCATCAGCAAATTAACTCTGAGTCGAATGTGTTCCTTATTGCTTAATTATCTCTGAGTTACGTTGTTCGTTTTCCCTGCCATGCACCATCCACGCGAAAATGGCGAAGATCACACCGTCGGGCACACCCAATCCCTGACGCGTCGCTCATCCTCCCCTTCTTGGACTGTCCCTGTCTAATCAATTTTTCTCCGCTCGTCTACCTCGCAGTTTCCAAGCCGCCAGCAACCGGTGGCTCTTTCTATTCGATGTCCTCCCTCCCTATAGACTAGTAATTTCCTACACGTGTGTTACTGAAACTAGATGTCGTTTCAAGTTTCGATCAGGTCATCTCCGTCACTATAGATTGCCGCCTTTAATTACCACCACTACCTTGTAGATCGGTCCAGTGTCTTAACCTTGTTTTTCTTCTACAACATTCACAAATCGAGCTCTTTTACAGTAAACCATGATACCAAGGCTAGAAGCTAAGTATCATGGACCTAATCCCACCGTCTGTTTAACTGGGTACTAATGTAATTACTGACCCATTTACCACATTATACCTCTATAATCGGAGTGATTAGATAAGCAGGAAAATGTACCCATGTTTTTACGCGTGAAAGGCCACAGCCGCCGGAACTCCCGTTGCTCATGGACGCCTAACGGCGGTAAAATAGGCTAGTATCTCATCCGGTCATCTTACCAAGAAACAGAACTAATGCAAGTATGGTAAATTACGAAGAAACACAGTAGTATACTCGCTAGACAGATTGGATCATGACTATTCATAGGCAAGTATCTTCTCCCCTCGTCTACCTCGCAGTTTCCAATGCCTCCACTGTTTCTTTTTACCACTATTCAAATTACTCAATCACATTATCATGAACACTAAACCACATTGGAAATTTCTGGGCTCCAGTTTCCACATTGATCCATCGTCGCCCACCTCCATTTCGAGACCCACTGCACGATCCATTATTTTCTCATTCACTTGTCGCTCTATTGCTTTTACACTAACTGAGCTGCGTGAATGTTGAGGATACCACATCAACATCAGCTTGGCGGCAAGGATGCTGGCTCCGGATGCGTTCAGGCACGTACGTATTTATTTCTTCAGTAAAGTGCACAGCCGGTCACTAAACTTGTCCGACTGTGTCACTTAGGTCCTTCTACTTAAAAAATGCTGATTTGACATCTTTAAACTTGTTGTGCTGTGTTACTTAGGTCCAACTAGACTCAAACTGATCCGACATGAGCAGATTTAGCATTTAATATATACTTTTAATGTTGGTAATATATTCTCAGTCGGTATAGTAGTTGAGGGTACGTAACAAGAGTTTAATATGGACTTATGGCACTTTGAAAAGAAATAAAATAATGTTGCCCATTGCTATGTGTGTTAGGAGTCATGTGAGTAGGTATATGTGAAATTTAAAATGCAACTACTAAATAACGACAAATATATATGAAATCTAAAATATGATGGCTAATGTTTACATCGCTCAAAATATATAAACGAAATTTTAGTTTATAAAAAACATGAAAAAAATGTTAAAAAAATTAAGAAAATATCAGTGAAAGAATCCCTTTTAATCTCTAGTACCAATACAATTGCATGCAACAATCTTATGTCATATCAGGTTGGTTTGAGGCTAGTTGGACCTAAATGACACAACCAGACAAGTTTAGAGATGTCAATATAAGTAGAGAAAACTAAGTGACACAACAAAACAAGTTTAAGGATGTCAAACCGGCATTTTTCTAAGTAGAGGGACCTAAGTGACACAACCGAACAAATTTAGAGGCCGGTTGTGCACTACACTCTTATTTTTTTTCTTCTCAACTGACTGAATTGGAAAATATGATTGCGTTGTCCTGTCAACTGGTTGAGCGTTCCCCAGGAGTGCATCCTAGATTTCTCTAACTGGATTTCTCTAAGAAAACTAATAATACTGTAATTGGCTTTATGAAAATTTTCTAGATTGACGAAGTCACACTAGCACCTTGTTGTCGACAGCCTTATCGCTGAAAGCACAACGCTATTAAATCCAGGATGTCACACACTAAAATCTAGACCAAAAATCAAAACAAGAAGAGTCGCTAAAAATTTAAACCTTTTTGTTTGATCTCATCTTGCCATGATTTTTTTCGAAAATCAAATTCATTAAAACAAATCAAGCATAGTTGAATCTGAAAATTTTCAAATATAAAACCTATGCTCAAGAGTTTGTTTTCATTTAAACTCTATTAAAAATTTGAAGCTTTTCAATTTCCAACAAATAAATCAAAGTAGGATTAAATCCCAAAATGATTTTCTAAATTTTGAATTTAAACTTGCATCAAACTTCACCATATGCATTTCTGGATTTTATTTGATTTTATTTGGTATAATTGTTTGATTTTTATTCTTGTTTGAATTTGAAATCCTTTCAAATTCAAATTCTGTAAAAAGAAAAGCCTTTTTCCTTTTCCTTTTTTTTCCCTGGCCGAAACCTCTCTTTTCCCCTTCTCTCGCCCCAGCCCGCTCCTCTCGCTTTTCCCTCTTTTCTCTCCCGCACCGGCCCGTCTTGGCCCTCTCCCATCTGGCCGAGCCCACTCTGTCTCGCTGACACACGGACCCCGCCTGTCATCCTCCTCCTCCGTCCGGTCACGTCGACCCGACGCCGCCCATGCCGCCGACGTCAGCCGCCTCGAACCGCCTTTCTGTCGCCACCGCCTCCTCTAGTACCAATACAATTGCATGCAACAATCTTATGTCATATCAGGTTGGTTTGAGGCTAGTTGGACCTAAATGACACAACCAGACAAGTTTAGAGATGTCAATATAAGTAGAGAAAACTAAGTGACACAACAAAACAAGTTTAAGGATGTCAAACCGGCATTTTTCTAAGTAGAGGGACCTAAGTGACACAACCGAACAAATTTAGAGGCCGGTTGTGCACTACACTCTTATTTTTTTTCTTCTCAACTGACTGAATTGGAAAATATGATTGCGTTGTCCTGTCAACTGGTTGAGCGTTCCCCAGGAGTGCATCCTAGATTTCTCTAACTGGATTTCTCTAAGAAAACTAATAATACTGTAATTGGCTTTATGAAAATTTTCTAGATTGACGAAGTCACACTAGCACCTTGTTGTCGACAGCCTTATCGCTGAAAGCACAACGCTATTAAATCCAGGATGTCACACACTAAAATCTAGACCAAAAATCAAAACAAGAAGAGTCGCTAAAAATTTAAACCTTTTTGTTTGATCTCATCTTGCCATGATTTTTTTCGAAAATCAAATTCATTAAAACAAATCAAGCATAGTTGAATCTGAAAATTTTCAAATATAAAACCTATGCTCAAGAGTTTGTTTTCATTTAAACTCTATTAAAAATTTGAAGCTTTTCAATTTCCAACAAATAAATCAAAGTAGGATTAAATCCCAAAATGATTTTCTAAATTTTGAATTTAAACTTGCATCAAACTTCACCATATGCATTTCTGGATTTTATTTGATTTTATTTGGTATAATTGTTTGATTTTTATTCTTGTTTGAATTTGAAATCCTTTCAAAATCAAATTCTGTAAAAAGAAAAGCCTTTTTCCTTCTTTAATCCCTATCGGGCCGAAACCTTTCAGCCGGGAATCCCTTTCCCCTTCTCTTTCCTTTTTCCCCTCCTCCCGGCCCAATCCTCCGGCCCAGCTCGCCAGCCCAGCCCGCCTTCTCTCACCCGTCGCCTACAGATGGGACCCACCTGTCATCGCCATCCTCCGGCTGCCGGCGAAAGCCCATACCTCCTTGCTCCCCGACGCCATCCTGTCGCGTCCGAGCTCCCGCGTGAAGCACGTGCGCCTTCCTCGCACCGCCTTTTCCCCTCCGCCTTGTCTCATCACGGACCCTGCCGCCCATCTCCACTTTCTTACCGCACCCGCTAAGGTCTTCGCCACCACCTCACTGGTGCCACCGCCATACTGTGCCGCACCGCCTCTCACCGTCGATAAAATAGAACCGACCAACCCCCCCTGTCTCCTCCCTGCTCAAACCGAGCTCCTTTTCTGTCTCTCTCCTCTCTCTGGTGAGCACTTCGGCCGCCTCTTCCGTCACCGTTGGTCAGTCCCCCTCTCCCCTTCCTTCTCCCACGTCTTCTCCGTGCCTCACACAACCCCGGCATGCCCTCCGTACCCGCAGTCGTGCCCCGTGCGAAGAGATCGACGACGACATGCCGTTGTCATCTTCCCTGACGCTAGCAGCCTCCCGTCGCTCCCCACTCCTCTCGAGCACATGGTGAGCCTCACCGTACTCTCCTCTCCCTCCTGCACCCCTTCTTTTCCTCCTTTTCCTCGCGGACGAGCACCCGCGCCGTGAGCCACCGCCCGCCACCGTGCGACCTCATCGCCGGCAGCCTTCCCAGCCGCGCCCGGCCGTGCCGAGCCGCGCCTCACCTTCCTCAGCTACGCGCGCACCTCCCCGCACCCACAAACCCTGTCGCGAACCTCTCCCGAGCTATCCCCATCTCACACCGACGCCACCCTCAACTCCGGCGAGCTCACACCGCCGCATAAGCCTTCCTTGACGTCAACGCGTAGCTCCTCCCGCTTCGCCTCCACGCGCTGCGTCTTGACGATCGCACCATGTCGCACTCCAACCACCATAGCCGTCGCCGGCAAGCCGCCGCCGCGCGAGTCGCCTCGGTCCACTGTGGACCGATGAGCTTCAGCCATAGACCTGGTCCACAGCTCATGTGGACATATTCCACGACTTTCCTAAAAGAAAATAAATCCCAAAATCCTAGGA
The DNA here is from genome assembly GCA_000970635.1 of Eragrostis tef. Taxonomy (NCBI): domain Eukaryota; kingdom Viridiplantae; phylum Streptophyta; class Magnoliopsida; order Poales; family Poaceae; genus Eragrostis; species Eragrostis tef. The sequence goes on from LAPY01002984.1 coordinate 25,572, forward strand.
AATTCTCAGCCCTAAACTTTTTGCAGATAATCCCTCAAGCTTTTCTATATCCATGGTTTGGTCTTGTCTTTTTACAGAAAAGACCCTAAATTTTTCTGTAATTACATTTCAACCCCTACCTTTTACAACGAGTCCCCTAAACTTTTACATAATTATAATATGGCCCAATACCTTTCTTTATTTACACATAAGCCCTTGTAACCTTTCTGTTCTTGCAACCAAGCCGTAGAACCTTTGAACCTCCATAACTTCTCAACCATAAACCCGTTTTGAGCGATTCTTGCGCTCGCGCGTTCATAGAAACGCATAGTACCTCATGGTACTGTTCTTCGATCCCCACATTGGATGTAAAACTCATCAATACCCTAGATTCTCTTTTCAGCTTCTCGGCACATCACTCGAGTATGAATCATAGAGACCCCTCTTCATTGCAAACACATCTATCTCATCAATCAAAACCTTTTCCAATGTTGCCACCGACCAATACCAATCTCTACCGCTTTATTATTCTGTTTATATGTGGTCTTTCATTTGGATCTTATTTGGCTCGTTTCGATCTTTATTTTCTTTTACGGTAGTTGTTTATACCGTATGTTTTTATACGCTAGCTTACGCAGGATTCAAGGAAGATCCAAAAGAATCCAAGCTCAAGGACAAGTCAGAAGACGCAAGCTTCAAAAAAGAACTTGAAGATTTGGAAAGCGATTTTTAAGGCAAGCCCTAACTCCCATTGATCATATTGATCCTATGATTGAAAAATGATTCTATTTAGAGCTGTTTACAAATAAATTTCATGGTATTTAAATGGGATTAAAATGCACGCAAGCTTCAAAAAAGAACTTGAAGATTTGGAAAGCGATTTTTAAGGCAAGCCCTAACTCCCATTGATCATATTGATCCTATGATTGAAAAATGATTCTATTTAAAGCTGTTTACAAATAAATTTCATGGGATTTAAATGGGCTTAAAATGCTAGAAGGACCCAAGTGATGCTTGATTTCCATACCTTGATCTTGTTTACCCTGACTCCTTGTTAAACCTAGGGACCCACATCATTAATTCTTTAATGATGTGCTGGTATGCTTCTTAGGGCTTTCACCATGTGTTTAATTAATCTTACTCACGTTGTTTTGTGTTAAAATGTGTGAGTGCTTGGTGGTGTGCGTAAATGTGAAAATTGGTGGGATTGGTGACAAAGTGCAACCCATAGTGGGGGATGCTTTGACGGGATCAGGCTAGATAGTCCTCAGTTGGGACGCTATCTCTGGGACGCCCTTTCTCATGAGGATTGGCTTTTGAAGGTGCCTGGTTCGGTCGTACAAGGACTGGTTCTTGTGCCGCCTTGCCTAGCACCATACGCGTAGCCACAAGCCATGAGGGCATGAGATTGGAACCACACCCTACTAGTACTCACCCAGAGGCAGGAGATTGCAACGGAATCCCAAGAGAAGACTCGACGAGGGTGGTGGCAAGTTCGGCATTAGTGAATATGGTCATATTATTGATTGTGAAGCCCCTGGTGATGTCCGTGGGGAATGTTGTGGTGGTACCAAGTAGGTAATGGATCTTTAGTAGGACAGTCCAATCCAGGACCCCGGAGAGGACTAGACTACCTTGTGGAGAAATTTGTGCACCCTCGGCCGAGGATGGTTGACTGGGCTTTCTCCTGGATCAAAGCAGATCAGCTCGCCAAATTCGTCGATCGAATCGGGCGCCCCGGAACGTCGAATGAAAATACGTGGTCTTTCTACAACCCTATTTATATGATAGGCCCGGCCCCTTTCCCCCTACCCCTCCCTTATGTTTAGGAGAAACTGGTGGGATTGAACTATTATCTCCTCAGGGCCGACCAACCCTACTATATGATAACAATCTTGACTGTAGTTTGTGAAGTTGCTTTGTTTGCAAAACAACCCTTGCATAAAATTGGCTTTCCGCCAGTACAAGAAACCCTCAGCCTTTACTTTGTTAAACCCTTGCATATGCTTTCCCCTTGTGTTAGGGTTTGCTGAATACCTTATGTACTCACGCGTATGTGCCTGTTGTTTTTAGTAAATGAAGGCTTCGTAAGAAGCGGCGACGTGTTGGTTTTTGGCTCTGCTTCTCAAGTCTGCTTGTGTCTTGGGCCATGGTTTCCGCTGTTTGCTTCGCCATTAGTTGGTCGGATGGACATTGATGGTCCGAATCCTTGTCGTACTGCCACTATAGGCTCTACGACAGGTAATATTATTCCTCTAATCGAAGTATGCTTTGGTTATCATATTTGTGTTCTTGTCCGTATCAGCTACTGATCCAGAGACTGACACATGATGCACATCATACTTCAGAAAATGAGGTATGACACATGACCTCATGTGCTACTGAGGCTCTTGTAACCACTACCACTAGGCTACACGCTCTTTCACGATTATATCCTGATTTGTCACCTTCATATTTATGTACAACAAACAAGTATCAAACCGAAATTATCTTGTAAAAGCAATGCCATTAATCAAGAGCAAAAAATATTTCTTTGGCATAAATTGGAGATAGTTTGACCGTGAATAAATACTTGCCATATGGCTAAACAAAACAGTAGGTAGAATCAAAATTAGCAGCCAGCATTTGTAGGGTTATCAATAACAATAAAAAAAGGGAACATGAATTGATTGATGGCGTTAATGGCATGGATATATATCTGCCTGGTCAAGATGGATATAAATGGATGTGTGAGGAAACAATGTCCATTGCTCATGCCCAACCCGTGTCCTCATTTCTGTTACGAGAACGTAATGACAAGAATGAGGAGCAGCAATAGTGGCCTGGCGTGCATGGTGGTCATCCTATTCGTCGTGTTTTTCTGGTTTCTATCAATACATACACAAAGTACGTATATATATCTTCATCTTGTCTTCTTGTTGGCCTTGTTCTTAGAGAGAATTTTTTTTTGTACCACCAAAATCGGAAGATGCACTAACATACGTTTTTCTCGTTCAGTTAAACACCTTTGAAATATGCAGCCATATTTGTATGATCACATATTATAACTAAGTGGAGCACAGCCAAAAAGGACTGTAAAATTAAATGTAGTTATTATTTAGTTAAAAAGTATCTCCAATAGATTGTCTAACTCGCTCTCTAAATTTGGTGGCTCTTCATTCCGGAATTCTCGCTAATTTTTGGAGAGTTTGTGTCAGTAGCTAGTCTTTGTTAGCAATTTTACAAAGGCTGTTGGATTAGATTAGTTTTTTTTGTTTTCTATTTTTTAAAGAATAGCTAAGCCCCTGTTTGGATCCTTTAGCCGTCTAATTTTTTCCAACTAAAACATTAACCAGCTAATTTTTTAGCCAACTAATTTTAGGATGTACTTGTTTGGATCTCTGACTAATGTCTCTAGCTTCTGTACTTTTCTTGTCTTTTTATGTGCCTTTTTTATATTTCGATTTTAGTAGCTTTAAAGTGACTAGAGGCTAAAAGATTAGTAGGGAGTGGGCTAAAAGTTAAAGAGATTTTAGAAAGTCATGTTTGGATGCAAAGTAACTAAAATCAGTGAGCTAAAAGTTTAGAAGGTGGATTGAAACAGAGCCTAAATAAAGAAGTTGAGAATAAATTTTTAGCTATTCTCTTGAATTTGCTCAGCTTTTGGGTAGTTAATGACCAAGTTGTCAATCCATATAAAAGGGGCGAAGGAGGGCTGTTACAGACAGGGGTACTTATCTCATTGTCTTGGACGACAATGAGTTCATAAACCAGAGCAAAAGCTGATAATAGATGTGTTGAATATTTTATTGTTGCAAACTTTAATGTGGACATAACAGTAATAAATTCGGAAATACCTGTAGATTTTGGTGGTGTTTCAAATGTTATTGTGGTATATTTTCAACGCAAGATCCTTTTCAAGAAAATTTCTTCAGTTGTGCGTTACTAATTACTGATAAAAAAAGCAAAATATTGCAGCAGGTTATCCTAAGCTACTCGAGGTCAGGAGTACAGGAAGGAAGTACACAAATGGTATTGTGCCCAACATCACGTCACTAGACGACAAGAAGCTGACCTTACAATTTTGCACATCGACTTTTTGTGTGCAGTTAAACACAAGTTCAAATGCATTTCCTTGCTACTGCTGCCAGAACACTCGAGTTTGTTACAAAACACGCGATGAGTGCAAGGGAAAATGCCCATCATGCGACCCTGTGTGTCCGCTGTAGCCACTAAAACATTGTAGTTTGTGATTCCTAAATAGGGAGCAGAAGACATGAATAAAGACGGTTGTTATATATTATCATTTTCTCAGCCATGTTAGAAAATCGAGCACGCATGTGCGCACTCTCGAACCACAAACACTGTAGTATCCCACCTCAAATAATGAGAGGTTTGTTTAACAGGATCGAGATCGGGTGACACTTCACGACGCAAAAGTCTAAATGACCACACACATAAGCATAAGTAAAATAGAGTACAAATTGAAATCTAGTTATTACAACTTTAGTTCGAATTTGATTACATAAAAAAGTTTGAAAAGCATAGCGGAAGCGATGTACAACTCGACGATATTAACCCTATAATAAAGCACATTCAGCCCATAAACATGCTTCATTTACCTCAGGCAAAAGATCACCTGCAAAATAGATTTAAACAACAAACCCTGAGCAACTAATACTCAGCAAGACTTACCTGTCAAAATGGTCTTCTGAGACCGACTCCTAGTATGCAGGAGGCTGACCAAAGCTAATGGAAAACATTGCATGAAAGAAGCACTAGAAGTTGCTCCTTGCTTTCAAATTTTAGCCAAATTAAAAGGGTTTTGCATAAATATAAATATTAGCAACCTACACTAAGCAATACAAGGTTGCAATACAATTAATTAAAGTACAACAGAGCATATATACATCATCATGTGCACTTCTTACTGCGAGGTGACACAGTGAACAAGTGTATTTTAATAACCGCGAGGCACGGCGATTCGAATCGATTTACACATGCAAGGAAAACCCGAAGTACACGACGTATGCACACTCGAAAGAGTCACGCACGACAACCTTTTGTGGGGATACTCAAAGATATCCCATTTATATGCGACCGCCCAGGAAGTCAGCCGCACACAGAGGAGTACAAAACCAGCTTCGTTACACATCAGAGTAAATTTTACATAACTTAAGTTCACTTTGCTATAATTACAGTAAAGACACCAAACTATTTCACAACAGTACAAAAGGCCCTAACTACGTGAACCACAGGACATGCTCGAGCGCGGACAAGACCTAGAACTCATAGTCATCTCCATCAAAGTAGATATCGTTCCCCGCGACATTCTCCTCAAACTTCTCATTCTCTGATCATCATATTAAGCAAGAGTGAGTACTTTCGTACTCAGCAAGCCACACGGAATGGTAACAAATGCAAGATATAACTCTGAATGTAATAGGTTATGCAAGCATCATCATAATTCAGTCACTATTCAGTTATAACATGATTTAACAATATATCTCAAGTGATATCAATATAACATATATCCACCGTAACCATATCCATCATAACCATGAGGAGAAAGTACGACCTTGCTATGAAACTGGTGTCACCCATAAACATAGCTCCATTTGCCGGAAGCACGACACATTCGGATGATTCAATATCAACTCTGCAGAGCTTGCCCAACTTTACCCATAAGATACACACGACTTGTACGGAGCCGAGATATCATGACTCAAGCTACTATTTCATTTC
>LAPY01002984.1:49669-68685 GCA_000970635.1 Eragrostis tef
AGACGGAGATTGTGGACCCCGCTCCACTCGGGGTCGGCCGAGGCGGAGATTGAGGAACCCGCCCGACTCGGGGTCGGGCGAGGCAGAGATTGTGGACCCCGCTTCACTCGGGGTCGGCCGAGGCGGAGATTGGTCGGCCCCGTGTGACTCGGGGTCGGGCGAGGCGGAGATTCATTTTCGTAGACTTTGTACACTTGAGTCAAGACTGTCAACCGGCTGTCATAGGAGTTAAGTATCCTATATTAGGATACCCTAACTCAGGTATCCGACAGGCTGACACTTAAACATGTTGGAATACATTGGTGACGTCACCTACCGTCTGTTGCCACCGCCATGTAAGGCCAGTCTCAATAGAGACTTTCATTTCACTCTTTTCAAATATGCCACATCAGCTTTATGGCCTTGTATTGTAGAATGAAATTGCTACTCTCAGTGCTTCATTTTATAGCACGCTTTTAAAGACTCAGAGAACATAAAATTGCAGCATAAACTTAAGATCAAATGTGCCATACAAAACTTGTAGCCACTTCATCCCAACACTCTCAGGCTCTCGCCGTCGACGTGGTGAATCGAAGGCATTTGCCTTGCTCCACAGCAACAGCAATGCGTTCGTCTTGTAGACTAACGAAACAAAGAAAGCATGGCTGTGCACAAGTTGACGTCGTGGTCGCACACCATGGCGGCAGGGAAAAGCTTGACTCCGGCGATTGTAGCTACGGAATCGATGGGAAAAATGGTTACGAAGATGCGGAAGGTTGTTATGGAGCTCCGAATGAAAGGAATTTAAGGAGCTGCTCACGGTGCGAGAAGAATTTAACGGCGGTCGATGTTGCTCACACGCGAGGGCCATGGCGTGCGAATGGACGGGGCGAGGCGGAAGGGGGAATCCAGCAACGTCGACAGCACGGCGGCGCGAAGCCGCGTCTTGCGCGGCGGCTCTGGCGTGCGCGGGCCGACGACGACCTTAGCGCGCGGGACGGCAGCGGCGGAACGCGCGGGACAGGACAACGACGAGCTGTGTCGTGTGTGGCGGCTCTTGCGCGCGGGATGAGCGCGGGGCGACGGCAGGGGAACGCGGGTTGCAGCTTGGCACAGAGCTCGCCCAGGGCGCGGCGGCCCTTGCGCGCAGCAAGACGACGCAGAGTCGCGCCATGCGCGGCGGCTCAGGTGCGCATGGTACAATGGTGGCTTTGGTGTGCGTGGGACGTAACTGTAGAGCGACGCGTCGTCTTCGCCATGGCCGGCGCCATGGCCGGGATCCAGCGAGGCAAGAATCTAGCGAGGCGAAATCCAGCAAGGCGTAGCCAAGCAGTGCTAGACGACGAAGACGCGTGAAGACAGGAGCCCCAGCGCACCGGATCGGAGATTCTACGGGGATGAAAAAAAGAAGTCTTAATGCTCTTTCGTTTGCCTTTTATCAGGTTGAAAAGTGTGCCATGAGTCTTTCATCGTAATAAAAAATTTGTATGATGTGACAGTCAATTTATTGCAAATATAAAGCCCATTAAGACTAGCTTAATGTGCTCGTAATTTTCATAATTTTGACCTAATCCTTCGCAAAAAAAATTTGACCTGCCTCTATCAAATACGACAGTACGTTTGACCCGCTCGTTTTATTTAAATTTTTTTACAAATATTATTTATTTTTTTATAACTTTTTTTATAACTCGTTTAAACATTCTAACATGTCATGTTTGTTTTGTAGTTTGCATAAAAAATTTAAACAATACAAATGATCAAAGTTAATGTCTAAAAGTAAGCGTAAGTATTTTAGAACGGAGTGAGTATCGACTAGTCTTGCAGTTACATTGCTCGTACACATGCCGCAGAAACAAAATTCAAACTTTTCTCAAATCCACGGGACAATCGTAAGTTATTACTACAAGATTCTCCATGTGCAAAGCGGGAAGAAAAAAGACGATTAACTCAGGAACTAGCACTAGTCTTATTTCTGCTGGCCAGATTCAACTGGGTCTTCAACTATCTCAGCTTCGAGTGGCTCGGAGCTGACAGGCGTGGCAGGCTGCGAGCTCTGATTGGCAGGTTGTGCCTGCGATGACCATTTGTTGCCGATGGCTGAACTCATCATCTCGTATATCTTACTGCTGAGCTCAGTTGGGTTATCAGGCTGCAATGTCATAAAGCAGACATGAGATGATTCTCGAAAGAGGAATGGATTGTTGGATTAACAGTGTAAGAAAAACAGGCAACAGCAGAAATATAAAGAACTTGCAGAATCAGACAAATCTAAAAGAAAAAATCCTAAGCTGTTCACATCGGTTCCAAATCTGTACATGGCCAAAACAGGGACACCCTGGGCAAAGGTTACAGTGACCACAACTTAGGCCCTGTTTGAAACCTCTAAGCTAGCTAATAGCTAATACCTAATTAGCTAACAATTATTGCAATGTCATAAAGCAGACATGAGAAACATGAGTAACTTTTGTCTTGATCACCATTCACCAGACTTTTTTTTTCATAACAGCGATAAGAGCGAGTGCGATTCATTTATAAAAGAAGTCATACAATGTCTTACTTCATCTTACCATTATTATGGTTTTTGAGACAATCATTGCACCGATTTTTATTTCATTTTATTTTGTTAAAAAACAGTTGACACAAGTTTCCTCGACAATGCGTATGAGATGGACAGTAACACAGGTGCCCAATTACTCACCGAAAAGCCACTAGAGATCATAGAAGTTTCGAAGAGGATATCGACAGCCTTTAGTGCCTCCGGGTCATCCGGGTTGCTTCTGCACGCAACCTGTGTTCCAAAGAAAAAAATATGATAGAATACACATTTAGTTTAAGGTCAAAAACAAACATCACAATAACAAGGCAGATATCCACTTTCTAAAATATAAAACACTCTTAGAACTTCTGAGATATAATACAGGAATGCGGTCATCACAGTATTTCGAGCACAATGTCCAATATTACTAAATAAATATTTAATGGCAGTCAAGTACTTACATTCAAGCCCTTGATAATTTCGTGCTCTGGGTTAATTTCAAATACTTTCCTTGATCGCATGAAATCCAAAGATGATGTATCACCCATAGACTGGGCTCTCATCAACCTGTTAACCAACAGTACCGAATTGATAACAAATTAAATTAAAGTGTCTTGTGAACATGGAAAATTACCACTAATTTACAAAGAAACTAACCTCTCCATATTGGCTGACCAACCAAACTTCGCTGCAACTAGAACACATGGTGATGAGCTGAGACGGTTAGAAATGTCAACCCGTGCAACCTTATCACCCAAACGCTTCTTGATCCAGTCACAAGTTTGGCTGTACTCCTGCTTGATCTCCTTCTCTCTTTCCTCATTCTTATCACCTTAAGTATTTTTTGCAAACCACGTTAAGAAATAAGAAAAAATGCATCACAATGATAAAAAAAATTAGTTTTCTCACTCATGCAAAAGTAACATTGCATGCAAATTGCCAAATTACTTCTATATGACAGCACTGTCGCTCATTGAATGAATCCAACCTTCCAAAAATCTCATTACTTTTAATTTATAAAATAAATGGTGCATGTGGATTGTAAAAGAAATAACAATTATTGCCAGAACAGAGGCAGGTATATATCATGTCGTAGGACTTGTCGTTATAAAATTGACAACTAAAATTAGAGGTTAGCCATTCATACCTAAGTCCAAGTCTTCCTTGCTAATGTCCACAAACTTCTTATCCTTGTAGGAGTTCAGATTCTGAATGGCCACTTCATCCATAGGGTCAACTAAAAGCAGAACCTGCCAGAAAGGTAACAACAGTTTCAAAGTTAGAACATCCAATAGACTCATTCCATTTCTAATACAATGGACATTCTACTACTAGTGATCATGTTTTCGTGCTCATGCCAACAGAAATTGCAAGAAAATTTTTTTTTAACATGTAATCCTTTCAAAGAAAGGTACCACCTAGATGTCTCTGATAGAGGATGGTAGGAACAAAGGGCAGTCTAATGGTAGAAACTGAACTAAACCAAAATATTGCTATGCTTTATTCAAATCTAAGCAAAGACCACAGATTGACGTTCCAGAACTCTTGATGTAGATTGAAAGTAATTGACCCAGCAACTTTATAGTTGCAACAATTCTGCAGTCTATCGGCTTCTTTACTTAGGCACATTAGTTGCCCAACATGTCAATTTGAAGCTCCAAGTTATGAAACTTGATGAGTGACACGGGTTCCAAAGTACATCATTCATGGCAATATTTGGCATGTATAAATTGAATCCATCCTATATCAGAAACAGTAAAACCTAAAAGAAAGTCAAAAATACGTCATTTCATACCTCATACTCTTTCTCAGTGAGCCTCTCTAAGAATGGAGCATTTTTGGCACTACTCAGACTGTCTGCAGCAATAAAGTAGATGTCCTTTTGCTCAGGTTTCATGTTTTCCACATACTCATCCAAGCTTATTAATTCCTCATTGCTTTGAGACGAAAAGAAGCGCAGCAAGGGAGCAATCCTCTTGTGGTTTTCCTTGTCTTCCATGCATCCCAGCTTTAAGAATTTGCCATAGTTCTCCCAGAATCTTTCATAATCCTGTAGTAAATTTCAGATGGAAAAGATGAATAAATGAACAAGGAGATAACAAAGGCATCAAATCAACAAGAGAAGGAACGAAAAAAAATCTTACATCTCTATTTTCACTGCAAGAAATGCCAAGTATCATATCAAAGGCCTTTCTCACCAATCTCTTTCTCATTATACGCACCTGTGAAGTTATAAGAGCAAGGGATATAACAAGTTCATGAGGTCCTACTGCTCAAAACAAAGACACGATAAGGAAACCCTGGCCAAGTAACTTACAATTCTACTTTCTTGAAGGATCTCACGAGAAACGTTGAGTGGAAGGTCATTAGAATCAACAACACCCTTCACAAAGCTCAAATATCTTGGAAACTGTAAAGCACATGTCACGGTATTAGATTTACTTGGTTGCATATTTTTTTATGAAAACTCTAATAACTTTGAGCTTACCAGTTCACCGTCAAAATCATCTGATATGAACACACGTTTAACATAAAGCCTGATATTCTTCGTCTTCCTATCAGTTATGTCTTCCTTCTTTGTAGCAGGAACAAAAAGAATGGATCTGAATTCCACCTCACCCTGCATCAAGTAGATCAAGTAAGATCAGTTGCATCTTCACATGTCATGTTGCCACCTAAGCATGGATCACTAAATCACACAATTCACCACACAAACATGAACCAAATCAGGCCGGCAGGTTGGGCTGGGGTGGGGGTGAAAGAGATTAGAGATACCAGAAATACAAACGACAAATAATAAATTCAAATGTGAAAACATAAATCACATTGTATCTATTTCTCTAGAGTAAGTTATTCCAGCACATCACCTACGAGCCAACTGCAGATACATGCAACGGGTAATGGACGGCCAAACCATAGCTACAATCAAGTCACAGGCCACAAACAGCCTCGGGCCACGAATGGTGCACTACTATTGCCAGAACACAAAACATGCCAAATAAAGGTCTACGAATAATGATCCTACTCATCAACTGGGAAATATGGAATGAAAGAAATGTGAGGATCTTCCACCACAAAGAGCTTGTGGTGAACTCGTTAGTCACAAAGATCAAAGACAAAGTGGGGATATGGAGTGTGACAGGAGCAAAACTTTAGCACAGCTCATTTCGAAAGAGTATTTGTAGAGCCTTTTTCCTAATTTATGTTTTGTAATCTAGAAGGGGCTCTAGGCTGTATATTTCTTCTTTAATTAATGAAAATTGGCACCGTCTCATGCCGGTTTGTTCAAACAAAGAGAAGTTAATGAAATTTTCTTCCTTAATCTCATGTCAGAAGTTATGGACTGTGAAATGTGACAGTACAATAAGAGTTTGATCAATTATAATTGTGCATTGTGTGCCCAGCGCATATCATCAATGTGGTTGCACATAGCCACATATAATGATGAGGTCTAAACCAGCCAGGATAAACAATCATCAAAAAAAAAAAAAGAAGGCAACCAATCAAAGACATACCTCTGTAGTAAAGTGTGAGGAGGCTAATGGATCCAAGTATTCATTGAAGGTTTTCTTGTAAAATTCATTGTACTCCTCAGTTGAAACCTCTTTTGGATTCCGAAGCTGCAGCACAGAGGAATATGAGGCTCGGGCATTCATACAATTGAAAGCAGAGGTACTTGACTTACTCAAACTATCAACAAATTAATCAAACTCTCAACAGCAAATGAAAAGAAAAACATCTTACCCAGATGGGTTGGGTTTCATTTGTAAGTTCCCAATCCCAATACTTCTCCACAACAGTTTTTGTCTTTTTCTTAGCCTGGTGATGATGCCATAATCTCAGTAAGATACAACAACAGAATTTTCTTTATAATAAAGCTACCCAGGAGTTCCAGCTACTTTTAAAGTTACCTCGGCTTTAGTTTCAGCGTCACCCTCCTTATTAGCTTCTGCTGGCTCCTCATCAACCTCAACCTAGAAACTCCAACAGATGCCTAGCTTAAGTAACCTCATTGCTCAAAAAATAAACTACAGAAGAAATAGTGGTGTTAACCTCTTTTGTGAAGCCTTTCTCTTGCCACGTGTAAATGGGGAAGGAAACAAACTGAGAGTAATTCTTCACAAGTTTTTGGATCCTCTCAGGGTGAGCAAAACCTTTGTCATCACGCTGATAAAAGCAAGCATGACGGTTAATAACTGGAAATATAGAAGGAAAAAAAATAGAATAAGCTTCTCAGCACAGATACCTTAAGGTAGAGAGTAAGACGAGTTCCCCTAGGAATGAGCTTTTCTGGGTCAGTTTCCTCTCTTACAGTGTAAGAATTAGAATCTGCTTCGCCTTCCCAAACATACTGCTTGTCTGATTTAGGGCTCTTTGTTGACACAGCAACCTATAATTTAGATAAAAAAAAGGCATCCATGTAACATCAACAAGTCAAGGGTATTATACAAATACAGCAGCAACGGCAATAGGATGAAAACAATGTTTGCTCATTATCATGAATACTTGAAATAAACATGTAACACTATACCTTATCTGCAACAAGGAATGCAGAATAAAAACCAACACCAAATTGGCCAATTAAGTTGCTGTCCATGCCCGCTTCTTGACTCTCCTGTTTTACGGTACAGTTAAATTCATGAATATGGGCATGTGGCAGAAATTCAAAGGCAGAAAGAGAACATACGTAGGATCTCACCTTCAGTGCCTTCAGGAACTTCGCGGTACCACTACTTGCAATAGTACCAAGCGACTCAACTAGTTCTTGCCTCGTCATACCAATCCCAGTATCACTGGAGGAGAGAAAATGCCGGCAATAATGAAAATCATTTCCCAATAAAGAAACTACCAATATGTAGTATAACTTTGAAGTCACTAGTACTTACGTAATTGTTATTATTCCATTATCCTTGTCTGTTTGGATGCGAATGGCAAGTTCAGGACCATCCTTCAGAAGATCAGGATCAGTCACACTCAAATAACGCAACTTATCAAGTGCATCACTTGCATTGCTGCAATAAAAATAATAACAAAATAAAAAATCACGTTAGAGAGATCAAACTTAAATCCACAGTGCAGACATTACATAGAACATGGTAACAGCTTGCAGTAATTATTTTTAGAAAAAAGGAAGAGCAGAATTACTCCGTGAAACACGAGCGTCCAAAGAAATTACAGAAAATTACTAAATAGAACAATTTCTGTCCTGATTTGTCACCCACCTAACCAACTCACGAAGGAAAACTTCCTTGTTACTATACAAGCTGTGCACGATCAAATCCATGAGTCTATTGACCTGCGCATTGTACAAACACCCAAAAGCATAATTAACCTCTCAGCAGTTACAAAAAGAGATTTTTCTTCACACATTGGCAAAAAGATGATCAATAGATACCTCAGCCTGGTACTCGTATTTCTCAGCCGGTGGCGTGTCTGACGAGTCAACAGCGGCAGCGCTCGATTCATATCGTCTCCCAATAAGTGCACCATCCATCAGCTTGACGGACGCCACATTACCAGCTCCAGTAACCTTGGACCCTGCAAGCGCAGACAGCAACCTCTTCTGGGACTGAGGCGCCCCGGACGCACCATTGCTCACCTGAGATCAAACAACAGAACAGATAAGTATACAACAAAGCTACCTGTAGCGATTCGGAAAACTAAATTTAGAAACAAATCACTTTTCTCCTCAATGATCAACTTATTATGGCCACATTTCACACCCAGTTCAGTCACTGCAACCACATGACCAATGGCGTGGCGCATCAGATCAATACCCAGGACTAAACTCAAGCACCAATAGAACAAGTAACAAACTAACTAGCACCACACCACCGAGGCCGACTCAAAACCAAGATCCCAATTCACCAATTTTGCGCGAATTGGAATCGCTCACCAGCTACAGCTCACTCGCCTCTCCACGCCTCCTTATAATCCAGACCAACCAGCAGGCACTAGGTAGCGGGCCACACTCACCGGGCGATGCGGCGCCGAGGCGGCGTCGCCGGGGACCACGGAGGCGGCGCCGGCGGCTGCGCGGCGGCGGGCGGCGGCGCAGAGGGATCGCCTCGAGGCCCCCAGCATCTTGAAGCTCCTTCAACCACGCCGAGGACGGAGGGCTGCGAGAGCTTCCGCGCGCGGAAGCAGCGGCGAGCGAGCGCAGAGGGCGACGACGCGAGGGTTTAGGAAAGGAGGCGTAGGGTTTAGGGAAGCGCGGGGAAGATGGGGAGGGAGGCGTATAAATGGCGTGCGCCTTGCGGGGCAAGAAGAAGATGGGTGCGAGCCGCTGACGAGGTGGTCCCACTGGTGGGGTCGAGATGTCAGTGGGTGGGTTGGCGATGCGTGGGCCGTGTTGTCTGGTGTGTTTAGCAGTTTGGGAAGAAGTTTCTGGAGCGCGAGGGCGGAAGAAAATGCTGCGGAGCGGCAGTGGAAAGTGCGATATTAATCAATGACATGTAGGGTCAGTAAGGTCGGGTTGGTTCGTGGCCCACAAGCAGTGAGATTAGTGAACTCGCCCAGGTCCAGGTTCGCCGGAGAAGGCCCTGGAGCATGCCATGTGGTTGCAGCCAATGACATGTGGGTCTGCTAGCCACTGTGTGGCTAGATTTTGCTCGCTGCGGGAGGGTCTGGATGGTGGAGAGGCTACGCAGATTATTTTTTGCACGGCTAACCGCTAACGTGCAACCGGTACATCATACGGAGAACACACGTACAACCACCGTTTCCTGCCTCAATGACATGTGGGATCCACTCCTCATGGGACAAAACTAGGATTCTCTGAACAGAAAACGTTGATCACATAACAAACAAAATAACCAGCATCTGAGAGGTTTCATAGCAGATAATGGAAGTATGGACCAAATATCGCGAGAAAAAGCACTGGGGGAGATTTGCAAGAAGCAGATCTTACATGACCATCTGCACAACATATGTATCTTTCTTTTGTCTACATTAGGTTACTATTCCAAACCTATATATGAAGAACAACAAACCTAGCACAAGGTGTACATAGTCGAGCATACATACTGCTCCCGATGGAAAAAACAGCTTTCAGACCACTTCAAGGCCAGCACACCATGATGTGCGCGCAGGGTATCTCCGACGGAACTGGAGGAGAATGGCAAGGTGGATGATAAGTGTTTGTCCTTACGGTTCCAGCTTCAAGGAGACCACCCGTGACTGCCGGTTCCGCTTGGCTGCCCTCACAAACACCACTGAGAGACATGACGGCGCCCACCATGGCCTGCGGACTTCTTGCTCCCCTTTCAGGCAGGCAACTGGACATTGATTTAACAATGCAGTCAAAAAAATACATTATTCTGATATCAGACATACAGTTTCAAAGATTGCAATTATAAGCATGACATCTGAAAACTGTAAACCAAAAAAAATAAAAATACAGAGCTTGTTAAAGCATGCCTATATATCTGCAAAGTTATCCAATAGAATACTTGATAGCAGTATATCTCGGACTCAAATCTTACATCTTGCTATGCCAAACAACACTGGGTTCACACATTCAGCACCACAAAACAGTAAAATTGAAAATATTAGCTCCAATCATACTCATTCCTTGAGTCATGTCCTTATTTCCCCAGCAGCCAGCACAACATTCAAAATAGACAGGTTCGAGGTGTACTGTATTCTTGAAGTGAGTAGTACTAATGCCTTAGCTGATCTTTGAAAAGTACTCCCCAAGTCTGATCTACTTGTTTTCATGTAAGGTGAGAAGTCAATATTCTTCATCAATTATTTCCACCATGTGACAAGTCAATATACTTTTATGTATAGTAGCAGTGAAACTATTGAGTGTTTGGCATCTTCTAGGATGCCATCTATTTTGGATCAGAAGTAACGCCGCATATGTTTGATGATGGAGGAATGAAGCGACTGACATCAAGTTGGCAACAATACTATCTATGCATAAACCTTTGCAAACTGCAGCTCATCCTAGATACGAAAGACTAAAGAACAGAATTGCACAAACCTTTAATGCGCCTCAACTCTTTGCACAGTGTGATAAAGTCTCCCCATTTCATATGGCATCGTCTGATAAACCTCAGAATTTGCTCGGTAGTAAACATGGATAGGCTTTCAAGATATTCTCCATTGACACCATTTTCTTCAAAAACTTGTCTATAGCTACCAAGATTTATTTCTTCCAGCCATAATCCAACATCCTGAAAGAACATAAAGATCTTATTAGGTGACCAATCAAGCATCTTGTGGTGAAAAGTTAGCCATTAAATATTGCATTTGACCCTACCAGCAGTAACCATAGTAAAAGCACTGTACTGGTCAAAACATGGGTTAAAAATAATAAAGCCTAACCAAAGACACAATTCTAGAGTAGATATTCACTGAAGTCAATGGACTAAATGGAACTAGTCTGCAACCAGATTTGCAAAATGAAAGACCAATAGCAAAACGAGGCAAAAGCACGAGTGAAAACGCAACTTAATCATTCGACTTGTAAAATTACAATGAGAAAAGATCCCAATTTCTGAGATGGGCCATAACTTAAATGCCTCAAAGACACAAATGAAAAAACCAACATTAAGGCAAACTTCTACAAAATCCAACAATGCATCCAAGCCCTTTATAAAGTGTTCAGTGCATATATGATACATCTAAATCGATTGCTGTTGCAAGAAATGAGATTAAAATGAAATCAAACATAGACGATCAAGATCACCCACAAGCTCTGCCAATAACCCAACCCCATTCTAGCCTGGGGCAGACTGATCTAACACAGCCTAATACCATCTAAACTTGACACAGGATCAACCTAGCCTTAGCCTCAGCCAAGCCCTGTCCAAACCTGTTATAGTGTACATCTTAGCTCAGAAAATGATCAAGAAACGATATCACCTCAACTATCCCGTGGTCAATTAAAATAGTATAATGACAATGATTAAAAATGTGGCATAAAAATGATGCTCAATTTGCCAATTTTAGATGATATATAAGGAGGACCAAATATCAAACCCAAGCAACAGTTTGCCAAGTTTTTCATTAAGCACTATTTGTCACCAAAGAATAGTAGGTCATTCAAGAAGTGTTACAAATTGCTGAAACCATTTATCCCTTATTTAAAGTTCTGCTACACCATCAAGCAAAATTCAAACATATCAGATTATCCAAACAAAATTCACCCACCCATTGAGAGGTGGCTGGGTAACAATAAACATCACCAGACTCCTTGAGATTCTGACCACCCACCCATTGAAGTGTACCAAATGTTCCTTGTGAGGAAAATAAATACTTGGTTTATAGTAGTCTCTAATAATTATTTTATAACTATTAAAACACAATGGACTTACGTTCAGCTAAAAAGAATTCAAGCACGTTTGAATAGGTACCAAGAGTACGGCAGTTAACCGAACTTCACATGATAGCATCATATCGGTACAAAGTCCAGATAATAATCCAACAAGCACTACATTGACTCACAAGACTTGATAACAAATACCTAGATTATGATAGGCTCTCTAGTTCACAAGTTCCGGTGCCATCAAAACAAAAGAATCCGGGATGATACACGATGAAAAATGGAGAGAGAGAGTGTGTGTGTGCCTAAGAAACACAAAAAAGCAGTTCAACAACTTAAACGTCAACACTTGGTAGTCACTAGTCAGTAGCAGTGCATTAAAAGAAAGGAGCAACAGCTGTAAGTACTGAGGTGCTACGTATTTTCTCAACAACAATATCACAGATTTCCACAATACCGAATCAAAGTGTTAGTTATGAATTAGAAGCCTAATGATTAAATCCCCAATATCACCAAATCCCATCCAAAATGGCTGAAACTAAGAGTGTACTGGACAAGCATTCCAAATCAGAAGAAGAAGAACCGTATCCCAGGCTCACTGATCTCCTGGCTACTTCTCCCAGAGAGTAGAACCTATAGCACAGCATTGCATATACAAAGGGCACTAATTTTCGCAGGGGAAAAAAGCATTTTCAGCAGTCAAAGCAGAAGGGGGAACAAGACGAGCACCTCAACTGTCCAGATGAAGAAATCCAGCGGCTCCGGCGACCGCCCCCGGCCCGTCTCCCTCCTCCCAGGGGCGGACCTCGCCTGGGTCATGGGGGCTCAGAACCAAACCACCGAAATTCTTGGACGAAACACAGCACCCACGCCCGCGAGTCAACCGGGTGGACGAAGAGCTCCAGTGCCGTCTAGCGCCGATCTCGCGCCCCGGAGAAGAAGAACCTAATCGAACCGCAAAGGGACGGCGGGTCAGGTCAGTAGCGCACCACGGAGCAGAAGAACCCGGAGCCGGCGCCAAATGGGTTCGATTGAAAGGAATCTATCGCAGCAAGCAGGCAAAGGGTTGCTTACCAGCAAAAGAAGGAACCGATCCTCGGCCGAGCGGATCTCCGCCCAGAGCAGACCGGGAGGAAGAAAGGAGCGGCGAGTGGAGGATCCGGCGGAGAGAGAGAGGGGACCGGCTTGCCGACGGCGCTGTGTTCGGCGGCGTTGCGTCAGGGGTCAGTGAGGAGTCAGGACCGTGGCGGCCGTGGACGCGCGACTGGGAGGGGGACTGGGTTATGATAGGCTCTCTAGTTCACAAGTTCCGGTGCCATCAAAACAAAAGAATCCGGGATGATACACGATGAAAAATGGAGAGAGAGAGTGTGTGTGTGCCTAAGAAACACAAAAAAGCAGTTCAACAACTTAAACGTCAACACTTGGTAGTCACTAGTCAGTAGCAGTGCATTAAAAGAAAGGAGCAACAGCTGTAAGTACTGAGGTGCTACGTATTTTCTCAACAACAATATCACAGATTTCCACAATACCGAATCAAAGTGTTAGTTATGAATTAGAAGCCTAATGATTAAATCCCCAATATCACCAAATCCCATCCAAAATGGCTGAAACTAAGAGTGTACTGGACAAGCATTCCAAATCAGAAGAAGAAGAACCGTATCCCAGGCTCACTGATCTCCTGGCTACTTCTCCCAGAGAGTAGAACCTATAGCACAGCATTGCATATACAAAGGGCACTAATTTTCGCAGGGGAAAAAAGCATTTTCAGCAGTCAAAGCAGAAGGGGGAACAAGACGAGCACCTCAACTGTCCAGATGAAGAAATCCAGCGGCTCCGGCGACCGCCCCCGGCCCGTCTCCCTCCTCCCAGGGGCGGACCTCGCCTGGGTCATGGGGGCTCAGAACCAAACCACCGAAATTCTTGGACGAAACACAGCACCCACGCCCGCGAGTCAACCAGGTGGACGAAGGGCTCCAGTGCCGACTAGCGCCGATCTCGCACGCTGGTGAAGAAGAACCTAATCGAACCGCAAAGGGACGGCAGAAAGGGTCAGTAGCGCACCACGCAGCAGAATAACCAAGAGCCAGCGCCAAATGGTTTCGATTGGAAGGAATCTATCGCAGCAAGCAGGCAAGGGTTGCTTACCAGCAAAAGAAGGAACCAATCCTCGGCCGAGCGGATCTCCGCCCAGAGCAGGCCTGGAGGAAGAAAGGAGCGGCGAGTGGAGGATCCGGCGGAGAGAGAGGGGACCGGCTCGTCGACGGCGCTGTGCTCGGCGGCGTTGCGTCAGGGGTCAGTAAAAGCCGGGCGCAGTGATGACGAGCGCAAGGCCCGTGGACGAGCGACTGGGAGGGGACTGGAAGTGGGAGCCGGGGGGGCGATGGCCAGCGCAAGGCCCCATGCGTCGCGTAGAGCCACTTTCCGCCTTCAGTTTATTTTTCAATTTGTAAGAAGTTGGAATGAAAATTGCTTTATCATTTTACTTTTCACTTTTTATATGTCTTTAAATATTTTAGATTATAGAAAATATAAAAAAATGACTTACATCACAATTGTACCGTAAAAGCGTGTTAAGCGTGCCTCTTAAAGCCAACTCCAGACTAAAATTCAAAAAGAAAAAAACTCTAGCCTAAAGCTGGGTGGAGAAATATGGATCTAGACATAGAGTTTACGAGTAATTACCCGCCTCTGCCATTGATCACACAGAAAACATGTATTTATTCATTTTACCCATATGTCTCTCTTTCCTTTTCAGACTTCATCGCCGACCTGTTTTCCTATGGCTTGCGCATCGGGCGCCTAACCCTAGGCCGCACCATCGTGAGATCCCAGCTGCATCCTGCATCTCCGTCGCGCGAGCAGTCGTCTCCTGTCCCGATCAACCCTCCCCCTTATCTTCCGTCCCGGTCACCATCAAGCTCCTATCCCCAGGTCCTCACGGCTGGGTTCGAAGCGGAACCGGATCGGAGGGCCGCCCCACCCCGTCGAGCAGGAGCGCCGCCACCCAGCCAAGCCGAGAAGGAGCTTCGCCCTAGCGACACCGAGCACGAGTGCCAAGGTGAGATTTGATTCGATTCGATCCATCACATGATATAAGGGGAATGTCAAATGGTATAGTAGGTGTGGGGAATTTTTCATTTATCACATTTATCTACGTTGTATTATTGTATTAATGGATTAATGTCTAGGCCACGTTTTGAGTAGAATTTAAGTAGAATGTTAGCATATATTTATGATGTTTAGCTTACATTTAATTTAAGTAGACTATATCAATAATGATAGCATCAGTATAATGCTCTGGTTTGCAATAAAAATAATAATGATAACATATTTAATGCCTCGGTTTGCAATTTTCTCGTATCAGTTGCTCCTTGGGTCCATGGCGGCGATGAACCCCGACAACAACACGGAGACGAGGGCAGGAACCGTGCCTTCAAGCCACGCCGCCGCCGCCGAACCGAAGGACAGGATCAGCTCCCTGCCGAACAGCGTCCTCTGCTGCATCCTGACCCTGCTCACCATCCGCGACGCGGCGCGGACCACCGCGCTGTCGAAGCGGTGGCGGCCCCTGTACGCGTCGGCGGAGTACACACCCGACAGCATCGACGACGCCGACCTGCAGATCGGGCGCTTCGACGCGATCACCACCGCGCTTGCCACGCACGGGGGCACCATCAGAAGTTTCGTCGTCCGGCACGCACGCCCGCCGGCCGACACGCTGTCGGCGTGGCTCCGGACGCTGTCGGAGAGGGGGGTCGGCGAGGGGCCCCGCGCTTCATCCTCGCCTGCGGCTCCCTCCGGTCGCTGAGCCTCCGCAACTGCGCCTGGCCGGACCCTGTGAACAACAACGCCTGGACGCTGCCGTGCCTCGAGGAGCTGACCCTGACGTCGATGACGATGGCGCCGGCGGAGGTGGAAGACCTGCTGGCTCGGTGCCCGGCGCTGCTGAGCCTGGCGATCTGCAAGTTCCGCGCGTCCAGCCGCCTCGAGCGGCTCCCGGAGCCTCACCGTCGTGGAGCGGAACGCGTTCTTCGATCTGGACACCTGGCGCGTGCCCAGGCTCGAGCGGCTGCTGTATTGGTGGGCGGCGAAGGTGTGGGCCGTCAGGTCGACGTTCCAGGAGTCGCTGCCGGCGGTGCACACCATCGGGATCTTCGACGACTTCGACCTCGCGTGCAACAGGGTGGCCGTCGAGCAGGTGAGGAACGCCGCGTTGTGCCTCCGCGTGGATGAATGCCACAGAGTGGTCTCTATGCTGCGCAGGCTTCCCAACCTCGAAACACTTCATCTGAAGGTTAGTTATAGCTCTCTCCCTCTCTGTCTTGCTAATTTTGTTACAAAAGAAAATTGTATTTTTAATATTTCATCATCTGCATCAACTCTTGTCAATTATAGCAGCGTATGTAATAATTATATCATGACAAGATAAACAGAATTTTTTTGCATGTCGTAATGCGTTATAGTTTGTGATTCTCAGCTTGAGGACATGCCATCGTGGATGAACACCGAGGCAAACAGGACCAATTTCGAGGAAACGACGCCGGACAGCCTGATCGAGTGCCTAGAGAGCAGTCTTAAGACGATCGTCCTGAGGATTCCAAACTTTGGCACCAAGAAGCTCGCGTTTGCCAACTTCCTCCTCGGAGCGGCGAAGGTGCTCAAGGTGATGCGCATCGGCTGCGGGAGTAAGGCTGGCTATGAGATGTTGCCCCCAGAGAGAAGGGGCTCCGCTGACGCTCAGGTCGTGTTCCACCGCAGTTGCTGCCTCGAGCTGACAAGCTTGTCCGCGTCCAACTACAAGCTTGCGGATCCGTTCATGCCACGGGACCTGGATGACGTGCTTGATTGATGATTCATTAGTAGCCGTTGATAGATTGCCATGTCGTGTAAGCGATGATCGATTGCTCGGTTACACTGGTACCGATCACCGTGGTGGACCTGAATAACTTAAATTCTATGTCATGTTTGTTGTTTGGACTCAAATTCTATGTATGTTGGCTTCGTCGTCATGGAAAAACATATTGTAAGTAATGTATGTAGGAGTCTTTTTGGTTCCAATGTAGGTTGCGTATCATCATCATCATCGTAAGTAATTTCCATTAGTCTACATAAGGGATTATCGAAACCATAAGTTGGACGAGGTAGCCATTTTTCTTTGGTAGATATGCATGATACAGAATGAACTCCAAATCCATAATGAGTTGCATTAAGGAATTGATAACACAAAAAGATGTAGATGAGTCAACATGTGAGGACATCCAGCAAAGTTCCACAATTATTCTAACGTAGAAGAGGGACAATTATTGAATAATTTTTTTGATCAAGGTAGTTTTATCAAGATGTGAGTATACGTCCATGGATGGATGTTTTGAAGAAAAAATGGTGAAAATAATGTATATACAACAATTCATCAAATCAAAGGTTATAAAACACTTATCCCCTCCCACGGTCGGTTCGGCCACAGAGAATCCTACGCGCGTGTGGCCCCACCCGCAGTCTGCCCGGGCTCATCGCTCGCACTGGGCTGCAAGCCTGCAAGGCACACCGATACGGCATACACGTCACAGAGACGGCGCGCCCCCACCACCCCTGTGAGCGGCGCGCTACACGCACACACGAGGGCGAACACGGACACGTTGCGGCGGCCATGGCCACCGGCGGCGGCGCGAGGCCGGAGGACGACCCCTCCTTCTCGGACGGCGACACATCGGGCTCCGACTCCGGCGACGAGTCCCTCCCCGCGCGGCCGCGGTCGGGGGCGCGCCGCCCCGGTGCCAGCACCCCGATCCTGACGCGCCTCGCGGTGTCGCGGAACCCGAGCCCGCTCGCGGCCGCCACCGCCGCGCCCGGGGTCTGCCTCCTCCGCTTCGCCTGGGAGTCCGCCGCGGGGTCCCTCGTCGGCGCTGTCGTCGGATACGGCCTCCCGTTCGGATGCAACGACGCGTTAGGGTTTATTATGGCTCTGCGGCATGTGAGGGGATTAGGATTGGTTTCTCCAATTTAAGCCTTACAGTTGCCGTTGTTAGTAGAGATGCCATGCCTAGTGCTGAAAAACATGATGCTAAGTTGCTAACCGGCCTATTCTCTGTGATTTACACCTGTTCATATGGTTAGGCGCTGGTCCGATTTTGTGGCATTCTGAGTGCACTTCTACTCCTACCTAGGGATTGCGCACACTATATGTAGTTTCACCTTTTACAAAATTTGGCTAGTTAGATCAGTGTCATGTTGTGTGAGTCTATAGAGATTATTCAGAAAATTTGACACGAGTAAGACAAGCTTCATTTCTTGAGCTCAGTGCATTACTAAACCATATAAAATGGAACTCTCTGATATCAACAGAAATAAATGTGTAAATTTATTTGGATATTGGGATGAAATTCTTCATTGCTTCATTCACTCATGGTACTGACCACATAACCATTAACCATACAGAGGTTAGTGTCAGTTGCATTCATGAAGCAAACAATGTGAGGACTAAGAATAAATGTGAAAGCATCTCTCCTACAGCAATAACAAAGACTTTTAGTCCCACGCATTTTGATGTAGGCTAGAGATGAAAGCCACAAGAACTAGAAAGAAATGTTAAAATAAAGAAAAGAAAAACATAATCGATAGACAATATAACCGCTTCAAGAAGGTTGGTGGAAACTAATAACTTACATCATGGTTCTGGCATGTGGATTGCTAGTTTCTACAAGCTACTATCCTAATTGCTAAAAGCTGTCCTGCTAGTTTGTTCTGCTCCTCTTGAGGCTCTGTGCCCAGAAAAGATTCACTTCACGGTCCATGTGAGATGTAGCTTGGTATTTATGTCGTTCAAGCTTACCTAAGTGTATTCGATCTGTTCTCACCTAGTGTTTTTGCTTTGCTCGAATATTCGGTTGGTTGGCATGTCTGTGGTGTGGCTGTATAATGCTGGATGCGTTCCTAAGGAGTACCGGAGATGGATTTGGGGCATCTCACATCTGCTGTTCCGTTGTGGGTATACAAAAAGCAGATCCAGTGATCCACATTAGTGATTATGCTGGGTTCAGTTGTAAAAGTGAAACCAAGGGTTACAGAAATGGATGCAGGCTAAATTTTGATAGTATTGTCTTCTACATCTTGCCAACCAGACAACATTTTGAGTTCTTAGTTCAGGCAGCATCGTGCAACTAATAAAATAAAACCATGGCTTGTATTTCCTCTTGTCCAAATCACTGTCCCCCCCCCCCCCCCCCCATT
>LAPY01002985.1:27072-56792 GCA_000970635.1 Eragrostis tef
GTCCCCGGCGACGTCCCGGTGGGGGGAGCCTCTGCGTCCAAGAGCTGGAACCTCGGCGCGGCGGACCGTTCGCTGGAAGACAGCTTCGTGAGTACCCAGAGCATCTTCCAATCCTTTGACGTCGCTGGCTTGAGGAGCGAATTGGAGGGTGGTAACGGCGTCATTGGGAACGACAAGAGTACGGGCTTCGAGGATTCGCTGGATGGGAGCTTCCTGAGTTCCAGGAGCATCATTGAAGCATCGGATGACAGCGAAGCTGCAGTATCAGGTCATTCAGGTGATTTCGTGAGCGTTTCAGATGGTTCTGTTCTGATGGATGATAAGCAGGGCGATCAGGATGTTGGGTCTGAGGCTGTCAATACTGTGGTGCCTCAATCTGTCATGGCCGATGCTGGAGTTGTAGATGGTGGTGACATGCACATTGTGGATTCTGTGGAGGGAAAGGACGCAGCCGCAGAGCATCAGTTTGTCGAATTGCCTCCTGTTGTTGATGTTGCAGATGAGGAGGTCAGCAGTGAATCACACAATGCTGAATCTGATGCAAACGAAAGTACACCCAAGCATGATGATGTTACAGGCGTTGAAGATGCCAGTCCTGAATATGTTGCCACAGGAGCTGGCACACCTGAGTTTGTGGAATTTTGTGACAATGTTAATGGGCAGCATTCTGTTGCTGATGGTGGTCGTCATAAGGTAGATGAGGAAACTAACTTCGATCCTGAAGCTTCTGATGATCCTGCATTCACGCCAACCTCTGTCAGTGGTGACACTGGGGAATTTTCGGGGCAAGAATGGGAGGACGACCTGCCTGTTTCCAAAGGCGCACGCTTTGGTCTGGATGATTCTGATGGGGTGGAGATTGATGGTGATGATGAAGGGGAGGTGGATGGAAAGGAATTCGAGCATTTTGATTATGCAGCTTTAGCTGAGCTTCTGAGAGCAGCGAACATCTCGCACGGCCAAGGCAAGTCAAAGGTATTCCCATTTGAAAGCTCTGAGCCCAGGCACCTGCCTCCTACCGAGGTCAGCATTCCTCAGACAGATATGAAGTCTAATGCTGTGCTGGAGGCAGCTGCTGACCCTGAGAATGGGATGACTGATGATGAGAAGAAGTTATACAGAAAGGTGTGCGCAGCGCGTATCAAGTATTTGCGTCTCATTCATAGATTGGGGTATGATACTGACCACCGGGTACCTGTACAAGTGTTGTATCGGCTTGATGTTGCTGAAGGCTTCAAACGCATAAGTATTGCAAACCATTCCTCTGAACTTGAGAATGCCTGGAAGAGGGCATCGCAGCTTGAGTCAGAGGGAATAGAGGACTTGGAATTTTCCTGTAATATTTTGGTCCTTGGTAAGACGGGGGTGGGGAAGAGTGCAACAATAAACTCTATCTTTGGTGAGGATAAATCCACAACAAATGCTTTTCTACCGGCAACAAAATCTGTAAAGGAGATCACTGGAGTCGTTGATGGTGTTAAGTTTCGTGTCATTGATACCCCTGGACTTGGGACCTCAGCCATTGATCAAAAGTCAAATAAGAAAGTGCTCAATTCTGTTAAGAAGTATCTGAAGAGATGCCCTCCTGACATTATTCTGTATGTCGATCGGATTGATATCCAGCGCGAGGACACAAACAGCCTACCCCTCTTGAGAGGTATTACCAGTGTGCTAGGCCTGTCAATATGGTCCAAAACCATTATTACTCTCACTCACTCAGCAGCAGCCCTGCCTGAGGGGCCCAGTGGCTCAGCAATGAACTATGAGACGGTTGTGACTCATAGAACTAATTCAATTCAGCAAAGCATCCGGCAGGCGACTAATGATCCTCGAATTGAGAATCCCGTGGCTCTTGTGGAGAACCATCACCTTTGTCGAAGAAATATGGAGGGTGAAAAAGTGCTACCCAATGGCCTTATTTGGAGGCGTCTCCTCCTCCTCCTATCCTACTCACTAAAGATGGTCGCTGAGATTGACAGTTTTTCAACTCGCCGTGCTCCTTCTGCAAGTATCTTTGATCGCTATCTCCGAGTGCCTCCACTTCCTTACTTCTTATCATCTTTGATACAATCTAGAGAGCACCCTAGGCTTGCTAATGACCAGAATCTTGAGAGTGCGATCTCAGATCTTGATCTAGATGAACTGCTGAACGGGGGTCAAGAAGACGAAGAGGATGACTATGATCAGCTTCCTCCCTTCAAACCATTAAGTAAATCTGAGCTTGCGAAACTGTCCAAGGAGCAACAGGAGTTATATTTCGATGAGTATGACTACCGAACTAAGCTTCTTCAGAAGAAGCAGTTGAAGGAACAGCTCAGAAGAAAAAAGGAAATGAAGAAGAGGGAAGACGATAATAACGATGTAAGTGTTGATGATGGTCCTGATGACGAGTATGACACAGATAGGTCTCCAATGCCAGATTGGACCTTGCCATCTTCATTTGACTCTGATGATCCTGCATACCGATATCGTTGCCTTGAGCCTTCACCGAACCTTCTGGTGCGTGCTGTTCCTAACCCTGATGGGTGGGATCATGACTGTGGATTCGACGGTGTGAGCATTCAACACAGCCTCGATGTGGTTGATAAGTTTCCAACTTCTGTTTGGGTTCAAGTTAATAAGGATAAAGAAGAGTTCACCATTCATTTGGATTCCTCAATGTCAGCTAAGCACGGGGAGTATGGCTCGACCCTTGCAGGCTTCGACATCCAAACAATAATGGATCAGCTTGCATACACTCTCAGAGGTGAGACCAAATTCAAGAATTTCAAGAAGAACGTCACTACTGGAGGTTTATCCATGACTTTCTTGGGAAATACCATGGTGACTGGAGCAAAGTTTGAAGACAAGCTTTCAGTTGGTAACAGGTTAACACTAGCAGCAAACAGTGCTGCTGTGTCCATGCGAGGTGATACTGCATATGGAGTGAATGTGGAGGCGACAGTGCGAGAGAAAAGCTATCCCATTGGTCAAGGCCTTGCTACTTTGGGTGCATCCTTAGTAAGTTGGCATAAAGAATGGACCATGGCTGCAAACTTGGATTCTCAATTCTCTGTTGGAAGGACTTCAAATATGGCGGTTCATGTTGATGTAAATAACAAACTAACTGGGCGTGTGAGCATCAAGGCCAGCACTTCAGAGCAGCTGAAGATTGCCCTATTTGGTGTCTGTTCAGCGACAATGTATTTGTGGAACAAGATGCATCCTGGTTCAGATCCTGATTCCTAGTAGCAATGGTTACTTGGTTAGTAAGAAAATTTTGAGCCTAACATTTATTTCCTGTTGTTCTGTCTGTTGAGTGTCTATTGTTCATTATCTGACTGCTTTGGAAGGTTCTCAATTCTACTGCCAACTCGGTCTCTTCCTTCTTCTTTACTTTGAAATATCTGCAGATCTAATGCAATTACGTAAGGTTAACGACAATTAATCTGTGTTGTGGATTCATGTATACTTTGCATGAGTATGCTTGTTCTTTATATCCATCTACATTCACAAAAGTGCATATGAATGGTGAAATCTAAGGACATATAGTATACACGTCTCATATATGAACCCTTAATCTAGACTGATAGGAATGAGAGACCCCATGAAATGGCTAAGGAACTGTGTTGTATGGGCAAGGAACTGCGGTGGGCCAAAAGGCTAACAAACTATGTTGGGCCATATGATTTTTAAAACTTTATTGGCTCTAGTGGTTGCTCAAGTAAAGCACACATACCCGCTGTATTGGGCCAAATAGCTACCGGACCAACAAATGGTTCAGTGGTCATTAGTTATACGTGCCTGTCTGTTCCAGGCCCACTATCTCTCAGGTTGTATTTCTTTTGATAGGTTCCACAAAATGGTACATTCATGAGTTTGTTGCCCTACAGAGAAACTAGGAAGAAGGTTGTATCACATCCTTTTAACCATAGTCCATAGCAGCATAGCCAATAACATGTATATGAACCAGTGAAAATTTTCACTCAAGACACTGAGGGGAAGGGGGGGAAATTATTGGTTAGTTCATGTAAACTCCGGTTGGAATTATTGCTTTTAGAGTAGGTTGCCAGGACAGTTTGTTTAGTACATGGAATCTATTATCCATATCTCATTATCTACTTTTTAGACAAAACTTTGCTTTAATCTGAGTTTATATAATAAATCATATTAATATTCTGATTCAATGTTTCTATGTTCAGATCTCTCAATATTCAGTCATTCAGAGGTTGCCACACATCATTGTTGTATCAGCTTATCATACACAAAACTGAAGGGGTGGTAGCTGGAAAGTGCAAACTCTGGCAACTTGCTAGGAGAGTAGAGGTTGAACTATCACTTTCAGTCAAGAACCAAGATAAGTGTAGCTGTGCTGCCATTACCTTTTTCTTCCTTTGGTGCGCAGTTGATTGAGAACACCAGTAGCCGTTCAAAAATTGTAACTAGCAACATGACCGATAAATCATAATACCAAACAAAATTGCTGCGGTCTATTTCTCTCATCATTTTGTGCGAAGTTATTATTTGTTTCTTCCTTGATGAGCAGTTGAAGTGTGATGAATGCAAGAAATTGAAATATAGTGTTAGGTAAAGCTGAAGCTGTACCTTTTTTTTCCTTGGCCAAACCACCATATTATTCGCCTTGTGACTAGGAAGCATACTCCTGAAAGTTCAGTTTCTGGTAGCTGTTGTCTTAAGCTCGACAAGGTTATCCTAATTTACACGCTAACTTAGATCATACCCTGGTCAAGGCTTTTGTTTTTGTTTTCGTTAATATTGCTGGTGATTTCTCAGTGGAAATATGTCTGAAGATAAGGTGATCGAGAAAGCAAGCAAGAGGATTGGTCCGCGTTCTTTGGCTTATCCTGGCAAGTGGGAGGCTTTCTTTTCATTTCTTGTTTAGAATAGGATTCGTGGGCCATCCTCATTAGTCTAGAGAAAAAGAGGAGGCGAATCGAAAGTTTCTTCCCTTTGCTCTTTTTCCTGGGTGACTTGCGTCCATGCTATAACAACGATATGATATTGCACATATTACAACTGATACATCACTAGGAAAACCTATACAGAGGAGGAAGCTTGCTTTTGATAGGCTATCTGTAGCGTGTAATCCGTATTGGAATCTTAAGAGCTTATGTGAGTTGTCAGTTTTTTTTCTTCCCAGGGAAACATGAACACTTGGGAATTATTGGTCTTTCCTGAGCACTTAGCAGGGTTCATGTCTCTCAAAATCCTATATCTTTCAGCAGATCACAAGAAATGAAAATAGAGGACTATTGCACACAATAACATACTAAAATATCCACAGTATTGTATGAAACCTTTTATGCATAAGTTCCAAAATGATGTTTTTGCGGAACCAAAGTAGGAACTGAATCAAATGTAAACATGCAAATGAAGAGTTTTTCTATGCAATATTCTGATATGTCTCTTTGAAAGAAAACATGAAGCCATCTCACAAATATTTGTAGGATTCAAGGTTCAAACAACTTATAACAGATCAAAAGGACAAAGAAGAAGGATCACCATATTATCAGGTTTTACTTCCTCTGCGCATAGCGGAAGAATTTGAACCCATACAACTGAAAGCCAATATTGACATGAAGAGGAGGAAGAGTACTTTTTACTCCTAGCTTTTCATAGACTCATGGTACATACTTTCTGAAAAGCAAGTTGATGGCTACAAAGTTCTTCCTCTTGAACCCACACCCATGAACTTCTCAAGATCTTATCTCCCAAAGAAAACATGAACTACATACCTCCATTTTGCACATCACACTCATATTACCATAGCTAACTAGTTAGCCCTTATGAGTTCATGTTCATGGTGCAAACTCCATAGTTTACAAGGCAAGCTCAGTTGTTTTGTTCAGTTCTTACAGACCTGACCAGGACATGGCCGTGCAAGCAGCCATGTTTCTGTGTGCAGATCATTCTTTCTTTTATGTGTGACCCCAGGGAGCCAAGAACATGACTCTCCTTATGGGATCTTCCGCAACCGAGCCGCGGCAGTCGGCGCCACCGCTAGGCGGCGTGGTGTCGGTGGTGGTGCGGCCTTCGCCGGCCGGCTTCGATGCCGGCGCGGCGGGGGGGGCGCCGGGGCGCCCCCGGCTGTTTGACCTCATGAGCCCAGGAGCCTTCCCCTGCAGGCAACTGAGGAGGCAACTGAGGAGGTTTCATGGCCTTTGACTCAAGCGAAACACTAACACTGACTCACAAAAGTGACCAAAGAGAGTTTGTGCAAGGTTGCAGAGAAATGGTAGTAGATTCATCAGAGGCTTGGCAGAGGGGGCTCATTTATAGGCGGAAGAGGAGCCGTGAGGGAGCAAAAAGGGAGTTCCACTTGCGAGTTGGTGCGCCTGGAATCGGGTTCCAAAAGGAGATGCAAATTCGTACCCGATTAGCTGGTGAGTATTGTTGATTAAGCTCTGGGTTCGGTGATTGTAATTGTTAATTAGTCTCTGGTTGGCATTATCGTATTCTATAATACAGTGGTCACCAAATGGCCCTTGGTAACCAGCTGTTTGACAAACATTTAAAATTCTTCAGGAGTTCAAATCGACTAGTTGAATCTTAGGCGATGTATAATATAGGTAGTGCGTTGTATGATTTGATTTCGGTATGCACAAATTGTATTCTAGGCTTGTTCAGTTGAATCCAATGCTGATGATGATACTGTCTTACTGGGGGCTCCAGGACTTTGCTGGACATGACACTTCTGTGCTTCTGTCGACCTTTTGTGCTCGGAAGGAACAAATATTTTCCGATAGTGCGATGATTAGCCTTTCAGCTTCTAATAATTTTTTTGACGGGAATTTCAGCTTCTAATAATCAAGCCTTGTTAACAGAAATTGGCTGATAACGTTTACTTTTTTTTTTGCGAGGACTGATAACGTTTACTTTAACTGCTTCGCTGAACAAGCTCTGCAGCTTTCTTTGACACTGCATGTTTTCTGTGTGAAGATGAAATCAGAGACTGATTCCCTTTTCAGGCAAGAAAGAAGGAAAGATCTAGACACCGGCGCTGTGATGCCGCACTTTGTGTTTAGTGACATGTTTAACGGTGGTACTTATTCGCTTGCCATGTTGCCTTGTCGAGGCGATGCGAACGAATGATGCCCCGCTGCGATGCGATCTCATGGTCTGAGCTGCCGAGGTGGCCGGGGAATTATTGACAACCGCCGTGCTGTCCACCATGCAGGTGGCCAGCTGGCCGTGACGCCCGCACAGCGCAACAGACTCGTCGTGGTGGCCGTCGCTCTCGTGGGCCCTCGTGTCTGACTAGGCCCCCATTCTTTTGGGGGTGAGGATTCATTCTTCCCGCATAGCGGGCCCACAGGTCACTATCCTCTCGTACTGCTACTGGGCCTAGTTATGCTCGTGTCAACAGGACGGGAGCTTGCTGGCCACCTGTTTGGCTGTTTGTTTCCGCTGCGAGAGAACGGTTCGTGGCGAGGCCTGGGTTCTTTTGGGGCGAGGATTCATTCTTCTACGCATCGCGGGCCCACAAGTCACTATCCTCTCGTACTGCTACTGGGCCTAGTTATGCTCGTGTCAACAGTACGGGAGCTTGCTGGCCACCTGTTTGGCTGTTTTGTTTCCGCTGCGAGCGAACGGTTCGTGGTGAGGCTTGGTTTGGAAGCGTGTGTAGCCGTCGCCATTGACTAGTGAGAGAGTGAGAGATCGCCTTCGTTGCCTAGCTTTCTCAGTAGCGGCAAACGCAACGCAACGCCAAGTGTTGTAACTTTTTGCTTTATGGAATACTCTTTTTTATACGCTTTACGGAATATCTCGTGCTACGATAACAAGATATGAAAGCGTTTTTGTTTGCCTACATGTATCGTCCGTAAGTCGAAATGTTTTTCATGGAAAAAAGATTAAAAGGCCAGCCTAAACAGTTCTACTGGATCGACCACTTTCAGCCCACTCTGTTGTGCAAAAACGATCCGGTGCCAGAGAAACGGAGTAGGCCGGCCCATTATCGATATCTTCGTGGGCCTAAGCTTAATGGGCTTTGGGATAAGCACTGAGGCTCGTGCACACGTGCAACTGCTGCTTCTGATCCAACCAACGACCCATCCAATTCCGTGACGTTTCTCCCCACTGCTCTCTTCCTTCGCCTACTGTTTTCTTCTCTTCTCACTTCAGACTTTACAGTCCTTCCGTTTCTTCGCTCTTCTGAATTCAGAGAACAGAAGTGAGAGAGAAGCATGGCGGCGATGGTGGTGGCGGCGCTGAGGAGGGGTCGGGGAAGCTGCAGTTCGCGTGTCTTCGCCCAGTCGTTTCGCAGATTCGTGAGTCGTCTTTCCTCCTTGCATTCAGTTCAGTCCTCCCCTTTGTCAGTACCGCCCACTCCGTCATCAATTGGGAGGATTTTGTTCCGCGAAAACCTAGATGTGTCCTTGCCGCGCTGATCATTCGTCCCAATCTGTGTATCGATCGCGCTGAAATCGAATCATCGGTGCTAGTTCTAGCCGCGGATCGAGCGATTCGGAGCCATTGCATAATTTTAGTGGCCTCGGCAGAGCTCGGCCCATTCGTTCAGCTGTGGCCTTCACCGTAGATTAGCTCCAGCTCTGTCTTAGTGCATTTGATTCTGTGTTCGGTGGATCAGCTCCAACTGTGCCTTTGCCCTTACCTATGGTGTATGTCCTGCTAGGCGGGCACGCTGGTTGTTGCGGAGCACGAAGGTGGGCAGGTGAAGCCATCGTCTCTGAGCGCATTGCGTGCTGCAGAGGCCGTCTCAAAAGAGAATAAGGTTTCTATTTTGTTGGGTGGATCCGGGCCAGCGCTTCACAAGGCTGCCGAGCATGCTGCGTCTAGCCATCCATTGGTATCTGAGGTATTGTGCTGCTGTTTTCTGTTTCTCTGTTGTTTTTTAGCATCTAATCCAGAAATTGCTCTTCACCACTCACGCCGCTTCATTCGTTGCTTAATGGTTTGTTCTCTAGTACCGCAGGTGCTTGTAGCTGATTCAGATGCATTTGCACATCCTTTGGCTGAACCGTGGGCGGACCTACTCCGTTCAGTTCAGCAGAAAGGTGGCTACTCTCATGTTATAGCTTCTTCGACGTCGTTCGGGAAGAATTTGCTTCCACGTGCGGCAGCTCTTCTCGATGTCTCCCCTGTTACTGACGTCACTGCCATTACGGAGGAACGGGTCTTTGTGAGGTTTGGTATTCTGCTGTTCCCAATGATTCTTAGCATTTTACTCAACATATGGGTCTGGGGTGACTATCAATTCTGCCCATTCAGCTGTTGCGCAGCCTCACATGGTTTTGCAATACATGATCGTTGATTTAGTTGTTTAATGTGATGCTAGTGTACCTGAGCATATTTTCATGTATTGATAGGTCCATACATCTCCCTATTCATAAGCTTTTCTATTTATCTGCAATCCCCACACTTGCTACTGCATATTGCTTCACACTTCATACTGGATTTAAAGTGATAGCTCATCTATATTGTTTTTGTTCATCTGCAACCTGCTTCGTCACATTTTCAATGCTAGTTTATAGTAGCCCTTCTGTTTCCATTTTATTTCAATAGTATTAGGCATCGGCTTATATTGGATTATGGATGTTGAAATGGTTGAGTCTAAAGAGTAAATTCTATAATAGATCCCCCTTTTTCTTAGTCCTTGCTGCCTTCTGTGGTGCTTCCTACTTTGCGGATCGCTGTGTTACATCCATGGTCTGGGCTTGATATGCATTAGTGTAGAACTCAATGCAAGATGTTGAAATCTGCAGTTTCATGCGTTAGTTTGATGCATGCTTCTTATTTCAGGCCCATTTATGCTGGAAATGCACTTTGTACTGTTAGATACACTGGAGGGAATCCTTGTATGATGAGTATTAGATCAACTTCGTTTTCCCCTACTACGACTGAGGCTATGTCCGAAACAAAGGTTGCACCTATCACCCAGGTTGATCTCTCTTTCCTCAGTGAAGGTTTGTTTGGTTTCTCCACCATACTCTTCTATTTAAAAGTTACCAGGCCTTCAGAATATTCTTTGATTCTGTTTTCCACGCCCCTCTTTTGACCTCCTAGGTCCATACTGACAGTCTGCTGTTTTAAACTTAGACATATATCTCAGGGTCTCCTTCCATGTGTAGGTAGCTTAGGGAAATCTACATGGGTGAGCCTGACATCCCAAGACACAGAACGACCTGACCTTGCAAATGCACGAGTCGTTGTCACCGGAGGAAGAGGTTTGAAAAGTGCTGAAAATTTTAAATTGCTAGAGCAGCTTGCTGAGAAACTCGGTGCAGCAGGTTTGAGCTTCTATCTGAGATCACTAGCTTTTGATGTTTTATCAAGATCTCATGTGAAATCATCCCCTTTGCGCACAATAATTTTCTAAGTGGCTACTTTTCGTTTCTGTAGTGGGCGCGACCAGGGCTGCCGTTGATGCAGGTTTCGTTCCAAACGATCTTCAGGTAAACACTTCAATTCAATCATGTGCACCCTGTCATGGATAATAGTTAGATGGATTCTGAGTGGATCCAGATATCATAAACTTGTAGGTGCCATATACTGTAATACTGATTTATATCGTATTAAGCTAGTAGCAACAATCATAATAATCTAAGGTTGAGTGAAAAGATGTACTACCTTTGTTGTTCTTAAATTGATGTCGCCGTTGACTTTTTAAGCTACGTTTGACCGTTCGTCTTATTCTAAATATTTGTTCAAATTTGAAAACTTATAAGCTATGCTTAAGATTTCTTTAGCGACAAAACAAATCATAACAAAATTTATAATAATTGTTAAATTTTTTGAATAAGATGAATGGTCAAACATAACTTAAAAAGTCAACGGTGACATCAATTAAAAAATAGAGGAAGTAATATGAACTCAATGCATGTTTCTCTAGTAATCGCCGTCCATTTATTGTTGCATTGTTCACCCTTTCCCCCAGGTTGGCCAGACTGGGAAAATAGTTGCACCGGAGCTCTATATGGCTTTTGGAGTTTCTGGAGCAATACAACACTTGGCAGGAATGAGAGATTCGAAGGTTATTGTGGCTGTTAATAAAGATGCTGATGCCCCAATATTTCAGGTTCTTGCACTTCATAGATGTATCTCTTGCAGAATTTTGAATCCTCAAATTCTAAGCTACTGCATCGTTTTTGTCCAGGCTGCCGATTTTGGTCTCGTTGCAGATCTATTCGAGGTTCTCGAAGAATTGTTAAAGAAGATCCCAGACAAGAAATAAATGTTTTTCATCATGACACACGCCCATGTCTCATTTCCCATTTGTTGGTAATAATATGAAAATCTCATGATGTGAATACGTACAGACCTGGAACGCTGTATGACAAGGTCAAGAAATACATACAGATCAGGGAACGTTGTATGCATGTTGACCTACGCTCACCCATTTCCTAGCTAAAGTAAGGTTCCCTGATCAAACTATGAATACATGCTTATGAGTTTGGAATCAATAACCGAGCAGACCTGTCGACACCATGTGAACCGTGCGCCAAAATATTTTATTTTCAGTTCGTTCATGAACACAAAAGTAAAAAAGCAAACATCGAGGCCGGAGATGAGCCAAGAAATAAACAACTGATATGAAAATCAGAGTGAAAAGAACAATCTGTATTGACAGTCACGGAGCACGAGTCAAAAGAATGGCCATAGGTGATGCTTACAATGAAACCTAATGATACATCTGATGATAATGATACGCCAAGATGGACCTTTGATTCTGTATAACTATGATAATTGACCGAACACCTTATTCTTTTGTGGTCAAAATGAACACTGAATGCCAAGAGAGAGAAAATGTAGAAAATATCAGATATATAAATGTTACAAAATATACGAATCACAGCCTCTATGAACTAAAGTATGGCTCTCAATCATGAACTAATCACGATTCAGATTTATCAGGTGGGGTTCCAACGAGCCAACCCCACATGCCACCAGAACTTTGCCTCTGTTTCGCCTCTAATGCTGCTTGCTCTGAAGCGGCTCTCTGTCTTCGAAGCAGCTCGACCTCCTTTTCCAATGTATCCATATTTTGAAGCTTTTGTCGTAGCTCGGCAACATCGACCTAATGAGATATTTTGGAAATTAAGATCAGAGCATTGTATTCATCCTTAATGCAATTATCATAATGACTCTGTTCATCAAGCGTTGATCGCATCCTAGAATCACGACAGGGAACATTAACTTGTTGAGCAATTCACTGGATAAGTGAGGGGCTAATTTAACAGAAGGCAGTGCAAGAAAAGGGCAAATGTGTACCTCAAGTTTGAAACATCTTGACTGCTCAGCAGCAAGTTGGCCACGAACAGCTTGAAGTTCCTATTGAACATATGTAACGTTCAAACATTGTTAGGGAATAGTATTTTAATAGAAGTGGATCAAATTTCTTTTCAGCATACAAAAAAACTAAAAAAATAAAGTGTTGCAGGCTCAATTATCTTCAAAGTTACTTTGCTCAAATCTTTATACGCACGATGGTACAATATTGTGTAGTGTAGCAACAAATGCACCACACAATATTCAATACAGCAAAACCTTAAATTTAGTAGAACATGATTTAAAAGTAGAATTCAGACCTCAGTAGTTCCAAACAGAAAATATAATAATATTACACAATGTATAGTAAGGTCCATTAGGTGCTTAGAAATATATGAAGAAAAACCTAGTAACCTATACAACGTAAGAGAAAGATGACTTGCCTTTGTTAGCTCTGCATTTCTGGTCTCTGCTTGAGTAATTTCTTCTTTAAGTTGTACAGTTTGCAGCTGTTCCGTGTTAAGTGTTGCTTCTAGTTCCTCTTTCTCAGCTTTAAGAGCTGTTAAAAGCTTTTCACTTGCTTCATCATTTCTGTTTTGCTGGATCTTAGCACAGCACAAGATAAAAGAATGACACCACATGAGTATCATGAGTCATCAACAACTTTGTATCAGGCATTCATTAATTCATTTTACGAGTGTCTGCGCCACAATTAGCTGCAGTCTAGTTTGCAGAATTTCAATTAGTATGAAGTATAATTCAGTGGGGAGGAACTGGAAAAATATGTTCTGCTCACTCAAAATGGCTAGGCCAATACAACAAGTGTCATGCAGTACTAACTAACAGGGCAAAGTATCTTGAGCAGAAAAATACCAGTTCTACATCCGCACTGTCCATGGCAATCTCTCGTATCTTTCCATCTTGAGAAATTTCAACCTCAGGTTCCAAGAACCTAGATGTATTCTCTGCAACAGTTTCTTCTTTCGCGGTTGACTGTGAATCTGATTTGAGGCTAAGAGTGTAAACCTGCCCATCATACAGGGAAACATTGATAAAAGTTAACTACGGGCATGAAAAAAAAGACTTGAAAATTGCCAATTACCTCGTTGCTGTATCGTCCATTGTATCCTCCAAATGTGATGAGATAATCATTTCCATTGTAATTGCTATGGACTAAAGTCATGCCCTGGAGAGTAATGAGTTCATGTTTTAGCAGCCAAAGAAAAAAAAAATCTGAACATAAGCTACTGTTCAAGAGATGATACCTCACTGGCAAGAGGCACACGTCCTTCCACAGTACTAACCACTGACCATGTCAGAGTCGACATGTTAAGCACAAGTGTCTCAGAGACACCTGTAAAGAAGAGTGCATTAGCTGACTGCATGCTTAACATGTAAAGACAAAAAGCTATTTACTCAAAAATAACACAAGGTTTAGTGTGCCACCTTCCTACGATCATAGGCACTAACGAATATGTTTGGTTAATGAGGCCATCCTAGACAAGATAGTCCATTCTTGGGTTCATCCTTCATCATGAATTTTGGTGGGATGAAACCATTAACCATCCCTCATGTCCAAACTAATCATGTGCTTGTGAGGAATGAGGTGCTGATGGAGCAACTGAGCTCATTCCTCAAACCAAACAGATTGGTTAGGATTGAGGTGGTCATAGATCACCTCATTCCTCAAACCAGACACCATAAAAGAGTACATGTTACCATAAACCTTCTAGGAGAAAGCAAAATTACCAATTCAGGTGGAAACTCTAGATTTAGTAGTGATTAACCTTTGCTTCCTCTATTTTTATTAGAGCTTGCTGAAGACGATGTGAATTGTAATCATTCAATACCAAACTAATAATCTTCTCTTGAATAAGCAACAAAGTACCAAGCTACAACTTAATTGCTGGATTAGCAAGCCAATAGTAACATCAGCATACACATTGAACTCCATAATGAGTAAATGAGAAATTTAAGACATAAAATACTTGCCACTTTTGTTGTTGCCACCCCCGACTATGTACCAATTCTCCCCTACAGTTGCACCTGCATGGCCAGCTCGTGGGCTTGGAGTCAGACCCTGTTGTTTGGGTCTTGACCATTCCATCTGTAATTCCAACAACAAAATTTACAGGTCAAAGATAACGCACAAACATCTACAGAATTCTAGGAAGGAAAAAGTATGTACCGTCTGCAAATCAAGGACATGTAGGTCATTGAAACATGTTGCATGAGATCCCCCGCCAAAAATTAAAAGATAGCGGTCAGCATGGCAAGCGGCAACATGATCTGATCTTGGAGAAGGAGGGGTGCCTCTAAAACATAAAACCAACATTACAATGAGCTGAATCCAGAAATATAGCTGATACAACATTTGGCTTTAAAATGACTGTTCCCTGCTCATAAAACATGTGCATGATCTGATCTAGAGCTGGATAAAACGTTTGAACGGAAGAAAAGCATATTAAGACATCATCATGAAACTTCAATAAACAGTCAGTCTTACAAGCCATGAAAATATATGCAAAGCCTTGCACGCAATTTAGATTCATCAGTTTCATCAGGCAACGAAAATTAAGAACTTTTCCTACTAAGCCAGTAAAAGCTGATGCTTGACAGTCAGTTTGATACTTCCATAGGTACAGAATTAATTCGAGTCAAACTGAGAAACCCTTTAGGAAAAAAAATTGATCAAACACTAAGTCAGCAAACAGAAATTACTAGAGTCAAGCTATATGTGGTGAAACTTAACATGTATATCTATAATGTTTAGGTAAATGGTTTTCTTATTTAAGATATCAACTATGTTTAGGGGCGGTGTGCCTTCTTCACTATGTGTAAAACAGAGGACAAAAGCTATCTAGATTCCAGTACTTACATCGCATCCACATCATCCCATGTCATGGTTTCGAGATCAAGAATGTGCAAGTCATTCAAGAGACATCTTTTTCCATCTTCACCACCAAACACAACTAGAGTTGTTCCAACAAGAGTCACTGTTTGACCTCCACGAGAAACCTGCGGCAGATAAAACTTATATAAGCAATACCGTCTACCTAAGCAAAGCATTATCATGATGCAGAATTTCTTATCAAACGTTTTTACTGTACACAATTGCAGCTAAAATCGGACACACTAAGAAAAGTGCATGCTCTAACATAAGAACAGTGGAACAAAAAATCGATAATTACTATACAGTGAATAATGGTGTTGGTTCAGAGTGGGAGCACTAGATTGAAAAAACATATTACCGGTGGTTTGCCATAAGTCTTGACAATCGACCAGGTACAAGTATGCGGATCAAATTCCTTCACTAGAATTAAGACACCAGAAGCGAAGTGACAACATCAGAAAATACAAATCAAAGCAATGAGTTATAATTAGCAAAAGAAAAGTATCAAACTGGATTAAAACAAGTTTTAGCAAACCTGTAATGCCTTCAGATGGTTCTTTTGTATGGCCAGCAATAGAGAAAAATTTGTTACCCCATGATATCTACAAAATGGTACAGAATAACAGGCCACACAATTAACTACCATCTTAATTACAGATGACTTTGCAACAGTCCAAACCGCTTCTGAAGAAGTGTACCAAAGAATGGCCAGCACAAGGAGCAATTTGTGCAGTTTTAGCTGAATCAGCAGATTCCCCTTGCAGTTTGGCATCAATCTTGGACCATGTCAAACTCTTTAGGTCCAAAACCTGTTTAGGTATGATAATAAGAGTCATTACATTAGATCAGAGATATTTAATGTTTAGCAGCTTTAAAGTGGCGTGTTTGAATTGTCGGTGTCTCTGAATAAAATTTTACCCACCCTTCTTACTGTTCCTTCAAGCTTCTCACTCAAAACATTATCTAAACAAGCAACTGCTACTTGAAGCATGAAATGCCGTAAAACTTAACAAATTTGTTTGCAGTATTTTGAGAAAAAATGGATGCTAATTTGTCATATCCTTGCATAGCGACAACATATTCAATTTCATATCAACCTATTAGCGTAACAAGTTCTTGGCACACAGCACACTGAATACTGCATCATTGCAATAAATGCATTGATACAACACCAATATTACAAAAAGGTCAAGTTTAGGAATCATGAACAGAAATGGATTATTAATCTAGACAGTGTATCCAATCTAGACAGGGTGACCAAAAGCAGAAGAGCATATGGTTGCATAATCGCATGCAGCAAGCAACAATTAACAACATGGGATGCATACATATGGTTTTATGTATTGCTATATACTGGAATTCAATTAAAAATACTGACGTACCTGAAGGTCACTAAGGTAACGCCCGTTATGGTTTCCACCAAATATATACATCTTATCTTGCAATACGGTTGCTCCATGCTGCAGCAACCAAAGTTATCATTAGTTCTAACGATTAATAGAGTAAACAAGAGCTCAATGATAAAAGAGGAAATGGGATATCTGCTGCACCTCATAACGAGGTTTTGGACGATGACCACTGACAGATAATGGAGTCCATTCATCGTGAGAACTAACGGCACTAAGTCCTTCCAGAATGACATCTTTGTCCTCCGTCTCCACAGATGTTCCATTTTCAGAAATGGTTTTTGGTTCTGGTATCGATGTTACATTTGTTGAAGCTGGTACAATCTGTGGTTCTTCTTTTGGTTTCTAGTGAAAAAGAAACACACATGAATAACTTACTAATGTGTTAAGGAAAAAACTTAGAAACCAAGATATTAAGATGGAAAAAAATGATTAAAAATAGTGTCAGAACCAGACTAAATACTCCACAAAACAACAAAGCAGCAACCAATAATAATGTAACTTACGTGCATTGGAATATCTACAGCAGGCTCAGGATTGAAGTCAGGGACCCTAGAGTACCATCCCGGATCTTCCTCCTGCCAGAGACCATTATATCCATTACATCATATTGAACAGTAGAAAACGCTGAACAGTGAACAATATCATGTAATCTTGTATACCTCCAAGATTTTGACAAAAAGGCGCATCGCCTCTGCTGATGGCATGCTTCCTAATCCATGCCAGCTGAGAAAACAAATGGTATAAGTCGCGATCTTTTTTGTTGACATGTAACTCGATGTTCAAATGGTAGTTTTCCACTATGCCAGCTCTCCATGTTGGCCATTCCATAATCTACAGTACTTTAATATTTTGGTTATTGCAGCACATGTATTCCACTTTCAAACTTCTGGCCAGAGACAAAATTACATTCTAGTAATAAGTTTTGGCTGAAGAGATAACGTAAGCAGAACAAGTGAGCCGTGGATGAAAATGCTTCATTGAAACGTCTCTAATGATGTCTATACACAACAGAAGTTTTAGGTAAATAACTATGGATTCAGCTTCTCTCATTGATGTATCCAAAACTGTGTAGAATTTGGTTTGTGACGTGACAACTCGAAGCAGGATTTGAGTGTAGAGATACTAACCTCGTCCATTTGCTCTGCTCCACGGGGTTCCACGCCCTGGGCTTGGGCACATTGCATGGACCAACTGTAGCCTGCACCACAACAAAACCCAAAATCACCAACCGAATTGCGATCACCAACGCAAATGTCTCCCAGACCGACAGAGACTAACACCAGAATTCAACCCCTGATAAGCATCATGTCAGACTATTCGACCCGAGATCCACTCAATTTTCACTCAAGCCATTGAACCAAAAGTCATAAATCAACAAAAACCATCAGCCGACGCGTCACCTGCTGGTACAGGCCGTAGAGGAGGAGAGCGACGTCGTTCTGGAAGCGGGAGATGGCCGCGGAGGAAGTGCTCCCATCGGCGCCGAATCCGGCGTAGGCCGCAGCAGCGTAGAAGCGGTCGGGGTAGGCGAGTCCGGAGCTCGCCATGGCCGGTGCAGAGCCCTAGATCTCCCGCCGGATCTCGAGCGGGCACCGACAACTACCCGGCGTGTGGCGGCAGCTAGGGCTCGCTCCGCTGCCTCTTCGTCGCCGTCGTCGCGCTGAAATGGAAATCTGCAGAGGGGGGGTTGAGCTGAGATCTGGAGGGAGACGGCGCGGCGACGCTCCCTTTCGCTTCGTTCGCGGGCGATGCTTTTAACCAACGCTCCCCGCCGAGGGGGCCGTCGAATGGAAGGGAGGGAGAGGGAGACGCTGGAAGGGAGCTGCCACGTGTGCGTGACAGATGGAATACGCGTGGGTCCAGTGACGTGGTAATGGAGTCGTGTCGCCGGGTCGGGGCAGTTTGGGCTTGGGCCGAAAGTATTCGCCGTCCACCTCCGTCTTCTCTCTCGTCTAATCACCACCACCCCGCCGGCCACCACTCGCCGTCCCCGGCCGCCTTCCACTCGCCGCCGTGCGCCCGGATTCACCTTCGCTCTCCCTTCCATTATCTAGTGCCACCATCCAGTTGTTGTCCAAAGCGCAGCCTCTGTTGACTGCCGTGCTCTCACTTGCTGTCGGATCCACTCGTCGGCCGCTCTGCTCGCCCGAAGGAGATGCACTGGGTGACTGGTAGCCAGAACGAGGAGACGAGGGGAGGGATGCAGCAGCTTCAGCCGAAGCAGATGCACTGGGTGAGGGCCGACTCCTCCGACTTTGGGGGTGACCGCCCCGCCGCCCGCAGGTATTCAGCTCTCCTCGCCGTCGTCTTCTTCTCGATCCTCACCCCACCATCCTAATGATCACACACGAAAATTGGCGATAACATGCAGTGGGCACACGGCTGTTAGCATCGGCAAGTCTAAGGTTGTCGTCTTCGGTGGATTCGCTGACAAGCGCTTCCTTGCGGATGTATCCGTCTACGATGTTGGTAAATTGAATCTCACTCGACACTTTCGCTTGCTTTGTGTTATTGCGTGGCCACATCTAATTAAGCACATGCTGGGACTCACCAAGGGAAGGCATTAGCATTGATCGCATGTGGTGGTCATTCATTTAGGCACTGGAGACAATCAGATAACACTGAATATCGCCTGTTGAACTTTTGAATTCAATTTGTCTCGCAGAAAATAGGCTGTGGTACACACCTGAATGCACTGGAAATGGATCAGATGGGCAGATAGGCCCGAGCCCAAGAGCGTTTCATGTAGCTGTCGTGAT
This sequence comes from Eragrostis tef, assembly GCA_000970635.1. NCBI lineage: Eukaryota > Viridiplantae > Streptophyta > Magnoliopsida > Poales > Poaceae > Eragrostis > Eragrostis tef. Next base: position 46,362 of record LAPY01002985.1, read on the forward strand.
TGACTGCAACATGTTCATCTTCGGTGGCCGTTCAGGGGGGCGGAGGTATGCAGTCCATATAGCGCATCCAGCAAAGTTAGAAGCATAAGCGTACATAATTTCCATGCCTCTTATTTATGTGTTTTTCTCTCCTTGTAGGTTGGGTGATTTTTGGATGCTTGACACTGGTAAATAACTATATGATTTGTTAAGTTTGTAGAATCTTTCCCTTTACCATTTGTTGTTTCACTTGCACTGGGGGTTTGTGCAGCCAATAAGCATTGTCATGTGTCGTGGTGTTTCTATCATATTCAGACTTATGGCAATGGTCGGAGCTGACTGGATTTGGTGATTTGCCTTCACCACGGGAGTTTGCTGCTGCTTCAGCCATAGGAAATAGAAAAATTGTTATGTAAGTTTTTTATATTTGATATGTGTTTGCTCATAGTTAATGTAAATGTCATCTCACTTGTGCAACCATTATATTAATCTTTATTCAGGTATGGTGGCTGGGATGGCAAAAAGTGGCTCGTATAATCTTTATTCAGGTATGGTGGCTGGGATGGCAAAAAGTGGCTGTCAGATGTATATATCATGGACACAAGTGAGCAAGCTTTTTCTTTATTTGATCTGTATTGGGCATTGAATTTATTTATTGAAGAACACAACAATAAGTTGAACCTCTGTTTCTTGTATTCTCTGTTGGATAGTGTCACTCGAGTGGACAGAATTAGCAGTTACTGGAACTGTGCCACCTCCAAGATGTGGGCATTCTGCCACCATGATCGAGAAGAGGCTGCTTATTTTTGGAGGCAGAGGTGATTACTATTTCTTGCTTTCCTGAGTTTCTGAGAGATTGTGCTCTGTTACTAAGTTTTTATTTTGTGAGGTCCAACAAGCTGATATGTTTGCGAGTCCTTCCCTGATTCCAAAACTGAAAATAAATTTGTTGATCATTTTTAAATGTCTTGAAATCTGACTAATAAGTGAAAATAATATGCTTTGATGTAATTGGATAATTTCAGTATTCAGAATCAAATCAACTCCTATCAAAACCCTGTTTTCAGTAGCTTTATATGTGCATTATCTTTTAATTTAGTGATAATATTCATCTTTTTACTTGAATTATCTGATATTTCCTAACAGAACTGTATAAATATTTGATTTCATGTGGATTGGCTAATGAAAGGTAAACTATTGTCTTTATCACAATTCGTGGTGTGAAATCTGATGACATTTTGTTATGACTAATGATTTAATTCATAAGCATTCGGTCATCAATAGTCTATTTCCAATTACTCTGTATCTTCTTTCCCCACAGGTGGAGCAGGGCCAATAATGGGTGATTTATGGGCTTTAAAGGGTGTTACTGAAGAAGGTATCTCCTACTTATTTGTAATAAATATTTTTGAATTAAAAAAGAAAGATTCATCATATGTTCCTAACTGTTGTACGACATATGCATCATATGTTCCTAATTGTTGTACGACATATGCACAGTTGATGATGACACTAGCAGAACTAAAAATGCACCTGGAATTTAGCCAGCTTTAAGTTTGTAAATCATGATTAGATGGGAAACACCTTTCTTTTGCATTTTATTCATACTAACTGCTTCTATGGACTTAGTCTGGACCATCATTCATTTGCATGTTAGTATCAAACCAGTTACTCAAACCTGATTTTGTTTGCTTTGGAAGATAATGAAACACCAGGTTGGACACAATTGAAGCTCCCAGGGCAATCTCCCTCTCCTCGGTGCGGTCATTCAGTAACATCTGGTGGACCTTATGTATGTAATTTGATACCGTGAATTGCTTTTTTACAACAACAACAAAACATTTTTGTCCCAAGCAAATGGAGTAGGCTAGAGATGAAACCACAAGAACTAATAAAGGGAAGCAAAAGAGAAAAGGATAGGTTAAAGAAAGTGAAATGCAACAAAAACAAGAGTAAAAGTCATCTTGCTTTCTATTTATTTTCTCATCTTTCAGAATGCACTTTATAAAGTATCATTGTCGTTGTATGAATCATACTCTCTATTTTTTGGGAGCCTTTTTCAGTCTCAGGGTGCTCATTATTCAGTTCTGGTGTCTATATAATCAGAAGATAGTTTATGTTGAATTTATCCTCACGTTTTCTTGTACAAAATCTTAACTGTGGAATCACATAACTGAAGACATATTGATCTTTCTTGGCAGCTCTTGCTTTTTGGAGGACACGGAACTGGTGGTTGGTTAAGTAGATATGATGTGTACTACAATGAATGCATTATTTTGGACAGGGGTAAGATGTGATTATAACTTTCTGTGATTCTGTGTGCTAGACTATAAAACTGGAATCTGTGTCTTGCTTGTGATAATGATTTGCTTGAGTTGAAAAACAAATACTGCAAAATAATTCTTCCTATTCACCAAGTCAAGGTGTGACTGAAAACTGAACCTTCAGGGTTAGCCTAATAACAAAGAAAGTGACATAACAAATCTGTGTGTTATGAATGCTGGTTGGTATGCATCTATGCAGATATCCAATTTGTTAAAACATCCAACGTATCAGCTCAAAATGATCAACCTTTTTTTAATGAGCAGAGTGGGCATGCAGACGCTCAAGCTATCGGGCTTGTTAGCTACTTGGACAGAAATTTCAAAACCAAATTTTCTCTTAGTCACGTCTAGTTAATTTTTTTCCCCCTCTTGTTCTTTCCGAGCAACGCTTAATTTCTACAGCACATCTTCATTGTTCGCTAATGCTTTGATCCCTTTCAGTTTCTGTTCAATGGAAGCGTCTACCAACAAGCAATGAGCCACCTCCTCCCCGGGCATATCACTCCATGACATCCATAGGGTCTCGATTTCTTTTATTTGGCGGATTTGATGGAAAAAATACATTTGGTGATTTGTGGTGGCTTGTTCCTGAAGGTATAATAATCTCATAGTTCTATGATGAATGTAAAGAAAGTTACATGTATGTTGTTATCTTGAGTCATGTAGTGTGTAACGGGGTTGTTTTGTTGATTTTCAATATTACAAGAGAAAGGAACTCATGACTAACTATTGCAGTCATTTGCTACTTAAGTGGACATACATCACAAACCAAATTTTTACTGTGAAACTTAGTGGAGACATAAAATCGTCCTTTTCTGAATTCTATTTTATGGCTCAGATGACCCTATTGCGAAACGAGATTCAGCCCCTAACATTGACTCGGAGAGCAAACCGAGCACTATGATTGGTGATACCCCGCAATCCAACTTAAAGGTATGTGCTTTCCTGTGTGGGAGTTCATTCTGAATGTTCCAGGCGACAGAAAAAGCCTGTAACGTCTAAGACATGTGATGATCACAGGAGGCACAGACCCATGAGTCTCCAATAACTGAATTGGCCAAACGACTGGGAATTCCACTTTCTGAGGAAGTTTCAGCAAGCTTTGTTGACGAAACCAATGATAAAGAACTTGTGGAATTGTCCTCTAGGCTTGCCGGTCAATCGCTTCCAGCTAGCGACCAGGTTTCTTCGATTCAGGTACTTATGCCTCCGTTTTACTGTGACTCACATGTATCAGCTTCTCAGGGCATTTTGACACTTTTGTGTGATATGAAGGTACTTCGTGATCATTGGAGAAGTTGTCCGGCTAGCTCAATACAAATGCAGGAACTGGGCCCTTTGCTAAGGGACTACCAACGTCTCATTCATCAACGCTATGTGTATGGTTCCACCTTTCAGTCTGCATTCCATTTGTTATGTGCCTACATGATTATGTGTTTTTTCACGAATCTGAAAGCTGTCTGGTATAATATTGGCATGTCCTTGTAACATCATATCTCTTCTGGTCCTTGAATTGTTCTCTTTCCTGTCATGACAATGGCCTTAGCTACTAGAAATGAACGTATTGGGTATTTTGGGGAAATAATAATTAAGAATGTACATTGTGAATTTGCCTTGTCAATTATGTATTTCGTTGTGGAAGTTTTGATGCATTTCCATGCCACCACACCTGTCTGACATGGATAGGGGCAAATAAGTCAAAAATAAAGTGTGGTACCTTCAGTCAGGATCTAGTTTACTTGGTTAAACATGGAGCATGCATAAGTAACTTGGCCTTGATCAGGGCTCGTTATGCCAGAAAAGGATTACTGACTATTAAGTGTCTATATAAGCTAAATGCTTGTTAGTATAATTTTTTGCTCGATTATGATAACATTTTCTCGCTGCAACTACAGTGGAAATCCATTGCCAGCTTTTCGAGAAATAGAAGCTCTCCGGTTTTTCCATTTGAAAAGTGCTTCACAGGTACGTGTGTAGTAGTGTATGGAATTAAGTCGTTCATCACAAATGATCACATCCAATCAATTGATGAATTATCATCTCTCTCTTTTTTTATTGCCTCAGCTGCGCATGGATGACATTCCCATCTTGCTGAGTGAGTATGGAAAGCTGCTTTCAACATGAGACGGCATGTTGTTCCTCTTTGCTTGGTAGTTGTTTTGAACTTAAACTGCTGTGTTAGGATATCAATTTGTTTTTTGTTTTTAGAACTCGTAACTTTTAGCTTTTGCTCCATATCTAGGAGTGAAAACGGGGCGGATAATATCCGCCCGACCGACTGCCGAATCCGAAAAAAATTAATATGGGCAAATACAGGATGCATCAATAATTACCCGACACTATCCGTGGCCAAAAAATATTTACGGGATAGGATATAGGATGGGTGATATCCGTCCTATTATATACCTAATAATATGGTGTAAAATCGAAAAATTAACATAAATATGAGTCAATTTACTCTTTCTCATGTGTATCAATAGTTAATATGTCCTTCTTTACTCTAATTGTTTCTTCAACCTTTGATTTTTCATTGTTTCAAACTTCATGATAATACCCGTATCCGACTCCGAATCCGAACAAAAAATATGAGATAGGGTATGGGATGCAAAAATAATTATCCGGGACTATCCGCTCCATCTCCGGATTCGAGTAAAAGCTCTATCCATATCATCTTCATCTCAATTTCAGGTTTGAACGGGACATTTGGAATTTTAGAAGTCATGGAAAGCATAGCTGCACATATGCCATATTAGAATGTTGACAGAGGTACCAAACTTCGTCTCCCAAAGATATGGGTTCAAGAACATCAGGGAGTCGGACATGCGAATTGTGACAACTCGTGGAATTGAGAACTTGACAGAAAGGCACGTGGCGCCTGTTCCCTACTGCTTCGATCCCTGCTTTTCTTGTAGCACAGTTCACAGTTGTATGTTTTATTGAGCTGGCTGTATATGTACACACACAACTATCGGGAGCAACACGCCTCCATTGCTAATGTTTTTCCTCTCCAAACAAACTTTCTCGAACTGCTAGATCAGTTTTGTGGTTTCTTTATTGATCTCTTGTGAGAACTCCTGAAAAGAAGACTCGTGTGTAGAATTGATGAACTGTTGATGAGGACAGAAATGCATGTCTGATTTGGAGTTATGCCTGACACAACACACAACTGAGTGCTGAACTCGTAGAGGAATTCCTTGGTATTTATTCATAAATCGCTGGACCGACGAATGGATAGGAGTCAAACGGGGCAGCAAACACGTGATGCGAGATGCAGAGGCGGCGTGCCGAGTCGTCGCGTGGAATTCCATTCCAAGAGCGGCACATTTTTTCAACCTTCTGCCCACGCCGTGACCAAAAGGGACATTTGCGTTGCATGGGCGACCGCTGGCCGCTGCTGTTTAGCAAGTCTAGCCGGTCGTACATTTCAAACTCGTGTGTTGTTTACCAATGTCCATGCGTGTACAGAAGGTGGAAAATGCGGTCTTAATTTGGTTCCTCTAATGATAATGGCGTGTTTCATGTAGCCATCCGTGGAAGTTCCGTCTCAGATGGCGCTTAAAACACTGCGCCATCATGCATTCTGTGTGCCTAGTAGGCATGTCGTAGGTTATGTGCGGAGCCAAAAATGTTTAACGCCGTGACGTGATTCAGCTGGAGGACCCCTGTGCCGAAGACATTTCCTTTTCTTCACTCGTCCAACTGTCCAAGTGAAAAATATTGCTTCCTGAAAAAAAGAAACATTTCACTGTTTTCAGGCCCAGCCATTCCGAGCCCAACCCTCTACAGCCCAAACGCAATGAATCGGTTCGCTTCGGGAAGCTTCCACGGGGGTGCGTCCGGGTGAAATGAACTGGAAACCACCCACCCACCCCGGCCGGCGGGCTGGAGGCGCACCCGGATTCCACCATTCCACCCGCGCGCGTCATTAAAAACGAGGGTTTGGCCGCCGCCCCGCCCACTACACACTGCTCTCCACGCCGCCGCGAGGGTGACAAAAAAGAGACGCGGCGCGAGACAGAGGAGGTAGAGGCCAGAGAACCCTGCGCCGCCGCCTCTCCGCCTCCTCCGATCTCTGCCCCGCCGCTGCCGCCACCTCAGCCGTGAGGTATATCTCCCGCTCTCCCATTCCTCTTCACCCGCGAGGCTGGGTCGCGGTTTTGAGGATCTCGCGCCTGACCGTACTTGGTGTTTGATTTGGTTGCCCGTCTTCGCAAGTTCTGAACCGGGCTGGTCTCTAGTAGGCTAACCCATGATTGAGTCTTGTTGTTCCATTCGGGAACTACGATTTACTCAAATTGATATGTTATGGAACCAAGCTTGATTGGATTGGATGTGGTGCTGTGTTCCCTAGCTTTTAAACCCCTCGGATTTTTGTAGTTCTATCGCACATCTTGACGAGAAAGGGGTGGATTCAGGATTTCTGTAGCTGTGGGTTCGTGGATTTAGGATTTCTGGTAACTATGTGTGCATGGCGAGTAGACCTCGTCTGCTTCGTGTACTCGGTAGTCCTGACTCCGAGAATCATTACTTGAATGCCAAATCGGTTTCCCCAACGAGTTTTGTAAAGAAGGAAATAAAAGGAACATATGTATCATGTCCATGGAGCTTCGAGTGAATGGTGGGAGCATCTGCAATGCCTGCCGTTCTCATATTGCTCCGCAGAGTAATCGTGCCGTTTCAATGGAGGAAATGGATGGCTTTGCCCATTTTTCTTCCCTGGTTAAGATACCATTGGCATATATTAGTAACCCATGTTTTCAACTACTATGAACTGTATTAGTAACTGCTTTGGTACCATAGTAGTGAACTAGACAGCAGATCGACCTATAAATTGTCACATTGCAACAGTGAGTTCTGTTTTATTCATTATCTGAGTGTTGTGGACTTGTCAGTTGTATATACTGTTGTGTCAGTATTCTGGCTGAGTTTGATGAATTAGATGTGTGTACAACTGGTTAGTTGTTGCAGAGCAAACATGTGTTCTGGTTTTATTCTTTCGTCATTAAGGAATTGTATGATTTGTATGTAGCTTTATCTCAATATTTAAGCAGAATTTGGCCATTTCCTTGCAGATTTAAATAATTTTCATGTTAATTACTGAATGTTGGCTGAAGACTTGTAGGGTTTGTTCTGACTATGGTAGTTCCAAACCATGAGCTACGGCCAGTTTGAGTGTGACACATTACATTTGTCGACCATGTTTATTTGTGGATGCCTGAGAATAATTTCCAATTTTTATGAGTGCGGGTTTAGTGTTGCATGAGGGTTGGTAATTTTGTATGTTGCTTAAGTTAGACTCCATGATGGTTGAGATATCTAACTGTGTTCCTTGATTTTGAATGTAGGTTTCAAGATGTTGATCGGCACATTTACAGCCTCCTGCTCGCTCTTGAGCAATGTTAGAACTCAGGCCCCACAGACAGTGGTTAAGAGTCCTTCGTCTCTAAGCTTCTTCAGCCAAGGCCTGCATGTCCCTAGCCTGAAGACCTCCAAGAAACTTGACGTTTCTGCAATGGCTACCTACAAGGTGAAGCTTGTCACACCAGAAGGGAAAGAGCATGTGTTTGAGGCTCCAGATGACACCTACATCCTCGACGCTGCTGAGGATGCTGGTGTGGAGTTGCCATACTCATGCCGCGCTGGGGCTTGCTCCACCTGCGCTGGCAAAATTGAGGCTGGCGAGGTAGATCAGTCGGATGGATCCTTCCTTGATGATGGGCAGCAGGCTGAAGGCTATGTGCTGACATGCGTGTCGTACCCCAAGTCTGACTGTGTCATCCACACTCACAAAGAAGGTGATCTGTACTAGGGATTGTCAAATCTGGCAAGAGACCAGTGCTCTCTAGCGTTGTCAAGGCTCATCCTTCCTACCAGTTGTGTGCTGGCATCAAACTTGCACGGTTGCCTTTTATGTCCCATTAGTGTGTAATTCAAGAGTGGTGCATTAAGATTGGGAACCCATGGAAATACTAGCTAGTCAATAAAAACTGATGCGATTCCATAATAGTAATATCTTCATGGCGTTTTGATATGTTTGGTTTAGTGATGTTTTAAGTTCAAATGTCACTAGCTTTCTGCACGAGCATGATCATACTACTGTCCAAAGTTCCAAACTGCCTCAGTCATGTGATGTGATTGCGATTTTGTTGATTTGGGTATTGTACACAGGGATTTCAATCCCGACGGATACCGGCCGGTTTTCCGTGAGAACCGAACTTTTCGGTCCGGTCTGGTAAGCAAACCAGTTTGGTTTTTTGGAAAAATTTACACTGTGTTTTAGAGAAAACCGGTATACCGTCTGGCTTTTTTGGTTTTCCGGACCGGTTTTATCGGAATCGGAAAGTCCAGTTTTTCCGGAATTGCAATCCTTGCTTGTTGTACATCGTCTGGGTGCATGCGCAACTGCAAAACAGAACAAAGATGCGTGAGATACCGAGATACAACAATCCAAATCCAGATCTAGATGAGGACATGCTTTTTGTGCCAAGAATCTTGATTTCTCATGGGGGGTGCGGATGCTGAAGGCAACTGCTGGCGATTGTCATCTTGATAGCGAATGCCCTGGTGGGTTGTGCGCCGGACCTGGTGATGTTGGGCTCTTGTTGTCAGCTACCTACAACTGGTGTGGCTTTTCCATTTGGCTGCCCTTGCCCGCAACACGGCAATTCATCCGAACCTGATTCAATTTTATTCCCCTCTTATATGTATTAACAAGTTGTGGCGCTCGTTGTTACTCCACGACATCCTTCGTTGGCTGCAGATAAAATATATGTGGAGATATCGAGTCATAACCACTAACAAGAGGATGCATCTGTAAGAAACCAGCATGATGTGTTACCACTGTACCTTTTTTTTCGAAACGAGATTATCACTGTACTCGAGCCACATGGAAGCGATCATAAACATATAATAGCTCGCTCCACAGCGCCACCGTTGTGCACAGAACACGAAACGTCTGAGACCAAACCGTCTATTATATGGACATATCGCTCGAACAAACGGCATCTGTATCGCTGGAAGGACTTCTCAATATATTGTTCCCCTCGCACAGTCGCGCAAATCTGCTTGCAGAAACTCAGATAGAGACACGCTAGATAATGAACACTCACACGACCGGAGACACTGGGATTGAAAGCTCAGAAGCCCTTCCTTGAACACTCACATTTCCCGTTCTGCAGTTGTGGTAAATGAATAACCCCTTTCTGTGAGAATCTTCATTAGGCAGTCAGTCAGATCACGACCAGCAAGATCCAACCTAAATTTAAGAGCTGCAGCTCGCGTAATAGGATGATTCTCTGGTAGGATTGGAGCACTTGGGCAAGCAATGGATCACATTCCGATGACATGCTAATCAAAGGTAGCACATATATTTACGCTGAGCAGTGTATATGAATCGATCACGTTTTCATGACGTGCGTGATAAACAATGTAGCACGTATGTTCACTGATCGAGCAGTGTTTATGCGTCGATCGTGTTTTCGATCAGTATGGACTACGCTTAATTAATTAACTAATTAGAATGCTTTCATGGCGGACAGCCGAGATGCAAGGTCCACCTCGTAGGGGACTCCCGTCGCGTTCGCCTTTCCGACAATCCTGCGAACCTCCTCTGTCTCCATGTCTAGCACCAGGAGCTCGCGATGATAATTATCAACTAGATATTGCAACAGTACCGCGCCGCTCCTCTGGACCCCAAAGTTCTTGAACCTAAAATTCTCACTCTCGAACTCAACAATATCCGGCAGCAGCGACTTGACGCTCACCTCCGTGTCTATCGTCGCCTGCCGCGCCCAGCCACCTCCTGGCCGCCGCAGCAGCTCCCAAACGAGCACTCTGAACCCGCTGATGAAGAGCAAGGTGAGCTTCCCGTCCGACGACAACCTCAACCGGGACCTCCGCTCCATCCCGTCGTTGGGGAGCGCGACCAAACCCGTTGTGCCCGTGCGGACGTCGTAGGTGAGGATACGCTCCCATGATTCCATCACCCAGTGGACGACGCCGTCGATGACGACCGCGGCGTCCTGGCCATCCACGGGGGTAGACCACGGCCGCCCGTCAAAGGTGGCGTAGTTGACCGGGCTCCATTGGCAGCCAGAGCCAGCTGCTGGATCCGACGACGAGGACACGG
>LAPY01002986.1:7915-20753 GCA_000970635.1 Eragrostis tef
TATATATATATATATATATATTTTGTTCTTTGATCTCAGCCAGGGAGCTGAAAGAAATGTAATAAGCACGAACGTTGTTTGTGAAAACGCAGAGAGGGGAAACTATTTTCATTTTCAATTTTTTTTTAACTTGATGACAATTAATTTTTCCATGGCAGGCCGGGTCTCCTCCCGAAATTTCATTACCACAAGACACAAGAGCAATGAAATTGCGTTTCTACCTCCTAGGTGCAGGAAAATAAACCGAAAGATCTTTCTCTAAAAAAAATAAACTGAAAGATAAAGAGAAGTAACTTCATGGCATAGAGGCGAGAAAACTTAGTTAAGGCTATTACATGTCTGCTGGTTGAATCGTCACTTCATATTTACACATACATGCATGATCACGCGACGGCACCACAGGCCACGGTTCCCTCCTGGACGGCCTCGCCACTCGCTGGGACACTGAGGATCGAGCTGGAGGTGGTAGAAGCCGTCGTCGTCGTGCAGGACTGGTTCCCCTTCTCAACGACGCTCGCTGCCTCCTTTGTTCACGTCGGCGACGTAGCAGAAGGCGCCGCAGAACGTGAGGAGGAGGACCGACGCCGCGAGCTGCATGCTGCACGGAGACCAGGGTGAACCCAGGGCCCAGGTCGGCCGGGCACGTACTGGACGCCGGCGAGACGGGAAGGACCTTGCCGTCACGCCTCCGGAAGCCGATGCCGGTGACATCCGCGCGCTGAGTGGTCGATCGAGCTCGAGGAAGCGCAGGTCGCCCGTCGCATGGACGCTGGCTCCGGATCGAGTCCAGCACGAAACGGTGGTCTGTGCACGTGTGATCATTGTGTTCGCGTTCATCGGCCGGCACCTTGTTCTGAACCTGCGCCGCGCGCTGATTCCTTGATATCCGAGCACCTACCAAAAAGTTCCTGTCAGGAAGGCACACGTGACCAGAATAATTCATGAGCGCTTTTACAGTAGACCATGATACCGTTAGGCTAGAAGTATCATGGGTGCAATCTCACCGGCGGATCAACTGGATAGTATCGTAATTACTAGCCAATTTCGTAATTTACCACGTCATGCCCTTAGAATCAGAGTGATTAGGCCGCAGCCACCGGACTTCTGTTGCTCCTGGACGCCTAAAACGCCGGGAAGATAGGCTACTATCCATTCGTTCATCTTACGAAGAAACAGAATTGATGTGACTATGTGAGGATGGTGATTACGAAGTACTAGCTAGACAGATCGGTTCATGATTAAGCACAATTTCATCTGCTCCCATTGTTTTTTTCTCTACTTTCTTTACCATGGTTCGAATTACTCAATCGGAAATTTATGGACTTTAGTCCCTATCAGTTATGTGCAACAGAACATGCTAATAATCAACGCAGAAATCAAGGGCAAAGGGGCCTCAGGGAAAGCATTAAGCATGGCTCGGCGCAATGATCTGGTTCAATCATCCACATACTCCCTCCGTCCTAAAATAGTTGTTACTGGACATCATGTTTGACCCTTCGTCGTATTCAAAAAATTTATTTAATTATAAAAACAAATATGCTATGATTAAAATATATTCAATAATACAACAAATTATAAAAAAAATAATATTTGCGCAAAAAAATTGAATAAGACGAGCAGTCAAAAAAGTCAACAGCAACACCTAAAAAGGGACAGAGGGAGTAGATTACATGCAAGCGATGGCCACGAGTATTCCGATTGCTCGCCGCCGACCTAGCGCCCCTCCTCGAGGCTGCCTACCCTGGCACTGCTGCTAGCTCGCCGCCGCCGCCGCCGGATCGAGCGTGGCGTCTGCTCTCATCCGGCCTCGCTCGCCATGGCGTCTCCAACGATGAACACCCAAAATTGATATCCAAAAGGCCAAATGGATGTTCAGAAGCTTTAACATACCTGACCCAGAAACCTGGATCTCCAACGGAACACCATAACTGGATCTTCCCCGCCATGCGGCAGGAGGCAATCGTGGTCCAGGTTGCCTCGCCGTCCTCCATCGTCGTCGCGGTGAGCAGAGGTGCTCGACGCCGAGGAAGAAGTCGGGGCCCTCCCACGCCATCGCAGCCGTCGCCAGCCCCGTGCTCCCCCGCATCCGCTTCGACGTGCCGCCGAGTCCCCTCCCAGGGGCAAGGGGGGGACTCGCAGGGCTTGTTGGTGCTGGTACCCCCGGGGCAAGGAGGTCGACGAGGATGGCGGCAGCCCGTGCCGGCGCCGAGGATGGAGGAGCGGCGCGCGGAGGAGACGGGCCGTGGGCGACGCCGTCGCCAAGGAAGTCGTCCCAGCGGTGGTGCAGGCTGGGGCGGCGGCCGCGAACGGTGAGGACGGGCTCCCTCTCGGGCCCCAGCAGCGCGAGGCGAGGAGGCGGGGCGGGGAAGGGGAATCAAGGAGGCGGGGCGGGGAAGGGGAATCAAGCGTGGGGAGGAGAGAGAAGATAGAGAGCGTTGCGTCGCGCGGCGTCGCTGCTTCATTGTGCGTCGTTGCGTTGACGAGGAGAAAAATGGATACTACAATTTGGCTCTTCCATTAGAGGAGTGTTTTCCGTGTTTAAAGACTCATTTTTTGCGGAGAATGGGGCATCCTTTGGAGATAACCTTACCCCTGTAGACTCCTCCTTTGGCTAGCTGCCATGACAAGGGCGTTTTTGTCCTGTTCTTTAAGCCTAGGATGATCCAAACGGACCAAAGGTGCCGAATGTTATGGCCAATGAACAAGCTCATCAAGGACGGGGAGGATATTACGAGAAAATAATTTGTTTGTAATATTTTTTGTGATAACATATTATAACTCAAACACTCATAACGCATGTATATTGGGCCATATGAACACAAGCAAACTGTATCCTTATGAGCATTTTCCAAGACTAAGCTGGCAAATCTTCGAGATTGATAAAATAACCACTGGTGCATCGCTGTCGACGAGAGCGTCGCCTACCACTAAAAACACAATGTTGTTAAATCCTACAAAATTCACTCCCATAAAAAATCGAATACATGACCTGAGGTGCTACTGAGACTCTTACAACTACTATAGGCTAGAGGCCCTTTCGCCGTTTGTTTATACCTACTACGCCGTGACCATGCAGCGCCAACAAGAAATTTGAAACTTATGTACGAGATGTTGCAAGTGCATGGATGTCTTACGTGGCCTCCATCAACAAATGTAATAATTTTTAGGGTTCGGTAAAGAGTAAATTATTCGGAAAGAAAACATGTATGATATATAGTTTATTTCGAGATGAGTGTAGTAGCATTTGTTTTCGACTTATCAATATTCCTTTTGTTTTTTTTATTGCCAGTCACAGATGTGGATGATTGACTTTAACTAAACTCAAAAATCTTTATACTCGGACCACATAGCGGGAGTGCTAAGGTGGTTATTCAAATACTACCAAAACTCAAATACATAGTATTTACCATCGATGCCATACTGATTCTGTAAGAGACAAAAGAAGCATTTGATCACACCTTTTTCTTTTTAGGAACATTTGATCACACCTATTGGCTACTGGCATTCAGACATCCTTTTGGAGGTGCGGCTAACAAGTAAAATTCTGGCCCATTCCCCGCCAATCTCTTGAGCTCAAATGGCAAACCCCTGTGCGCCCAATGGCGGACAGTAACAGTTCAAGGTATGGCAGCAGTTGGCCCATTAAACAATAAAAAAAAGCCTTTGAATTGGTCTAGACTTCACAAAAACAGTTCGCCTTCATTAATTAAGCTTGTCGCATAAGCTTCTTCCATCTCCACGTGTTTTCACGGCGAATATTAGACAGTACGCTCGGATTCTAAATACCACCAATATATATCACTAGTATAATACTAGTGGTATAGGACACCGTAAAACTCCTCAAAAAGGTGGCGGAGCTTGAATTTTTATTATGGGTGTTCAAAAACTATAAAATGACACAAAAGCTTGTCAAAAAATTGAACTAGCCTCTCCAAATTGCACTGAACTTAGCCAAAAGTATGAAGCAACCTTATCTGAATTCTAAACTGAAGCTCTTGAGGTCTAGTAAAGGAAATTTATGGCAAATATCTCTCATTTCTCTTCACTATTAATGTAATATGCTTTGCACCTTAAGAATCATTGTTTAGTTGCCTAACTCTATGAGTGTTCAACTGAACACGTATGAATAATGCTGGCTCCGCCCCTGCCTCAAAATAATACTAATTCAGCTGAATTTTCAGGAAGTCCACCTCATACTTGTTATCAGACCTCAAGTGCCCTCTACCCATGGTAGATCCATCGCTTATCTTGCCGATGCGACACGCACCGCTACCAATCTCGACGATCAGATCGGGATCACCAATAGTGAGCTGGCCAACTGAGACCAGGTTCATCCCGAGCTCCGGGCATACCACACATCAGGCAGGATCACCATTTCTGTGTTCACGCATCCTTTGCCATACACCTGCATCCCCTCACCATTCCCTGCTTTGACAACCTGGTTGCTCACAGGTACCAGGTCAGAAATGAGGCTTATGTCACCAGTCATGTGGTTTTAGCATGTAAAGGTCAATGTCCTGAAGCTATCAAGAGGGTTAGTGGGTTACACAAACTAGAGCTATCAAGAGTCTAGTAGAAGCAAGCAGTGCCACAACGAACTGAAGCAATTTATGACAGATGTACAAACTAGATTAATTCAGATCAAAGGTCTCTGATGCTAGTAATAATTAAGCATGTAAAGCAAGCACTGATGGAGCACAAGTAGTTCTTTTAAATGTTTGCCTGAATCTATATACCTCTCATGTTTAGATATGCAGATGCTTTTAGTACAAACTCTGGTGCATTTACTCACCTAATTTAATCATTTTTAATTGAGATAACACTATATTTTGAGAGCATTGGACCTAGATGACATCCAAAGCCAAGTTCAGGGACCTAGAGTTGCATTTTGAGAATATATATACCGAAATGACACCCAAAGCTAAGTTTGGGGAGCCAAAACTAAAATTTGAGAGTACGAGGACCTAGATGACATGACTGGACAAGTTCGAGGATGGGCTATTAAAAAAAAACAGTGAATGAGAGCCACCTGAACCTTTCTCCGAAAAAAATTTCTATTTGAGGGCAAAATCTTACGTAAGGCAACACAAATTCTATAATGGTTAAAGTACTTAAGAAATGTTGTCTAGCTCATATATTTCCACTATACCAGTACCACCCTGCCTGAGTTCACAGTTAGTCAAGAAATTGTATGTACAGAATAATGTGGCAAAGTATTCATATATATATGTGGAGGATGATGCTTGTTGAGCCCTCAACCATGTTTGCAATTTGGCACCTTCTACCTTTACCTCCGTTTTTCAATGTAAGGTAACATTCCTGGTCTGCTGCTCTGCCACGCTAAAGACCACATGTTTGGTGAAATTTGATAGCATCGGTCCTTTCGGACTTGCAACGAAATGGATCATTGGTCCAGGTATACATGATCACCTGCCAACCGTTTCTTCTGAGTACACAATCTGAAGAATTTCTTAGTTGTTTAGACTTATTTGACATGACAAGCTCGTTGATTGGTTAGTTTCTGTTGTTATGACTTATAAATCCTAGTACATGTTATACATACAGCAACATTATCAGAAGGGGCTTACATTTTGATTTTCCCCCACAAATCATAACGAATTGGTTGTTAATACCAAAACAGTGCAGCAAACACTGCCATTCTCATCCGAGGAATGTCTAGCCTTCTGTTTGAAAATCACTGCATTTTGAAGCTTCAGGCTTAGACCCAGTAAGTCACGTGCGATCTTTCTGGCACAGCTCCGATTTCAGCCATCTTCCCTCCACAAAGCAGCTGAGGAAGATGCATGCAACCTTCCAGATTCACGTGCTACATCGTCCATGAACCATCATATTGTTTGCTGACTCCGGTCCCTGAATGGCAATTACCATTTCCATCAGGATTCGAAGCTAGCAATCTTCAACACTCATCTTCGCAGCACCTTTCAGTTGAGCATCCCCAGATGTGTTTCTCTGCATCTGAGCTTGCAGGGTGTACTGTTTCTGCATCTCTCTAAGCCTGTTCATGATCTCTAAGAACGAAGGGCGTTGCCGTGGATCACTACTCAAAATAAAGGCATTGTCAGAGAGGCCGTAGTTTTTCATTTTATTGAAATTGAACTGCAAATTTCCCCAAAATAAAAAAGAAAACACCTCCATGGTTATTACACATTATTTCTGCATAAGCGTACAGCTAATAAATAGTTGATTAACTAAAACGATGCTTACCTGTCCCAACAATTCTCAATCAGAGATGTCCATTGAGGATCTATGTTGCTTGGAATGTCCAACCTCTGATCCATGAAACCCACAGCTCCAATAACCTGCAGCATAAGAGGTGGCAATAATAAGATTTACAACATTTTGTTTTATGAGGCACATGGCTGTCGGTAAAACTGCCATGGCTGTGATCTAAGTTGTTGGGGAAAAAAAATCCTGGTAAGCTAGTGTTCTCAAATGGAGTGTTAACAGTTTTTTTTTTCTTTTTGAGGATATGGAGAAAGTGCAACTCATAGGGAGTTCAACACAATGAAACTTTTTCTTAGCAGCCATAGTCAAACAAGTATAATCTTATGTAGTAAACTGCGCATTGAATAACTTCCCATTTGACAAGATTTATGATACAGATAAACATAATTGAACTAGTGTCGCTGCTTATTCCTAAATTGTTTGAGATTTCAATAACGTTTGCTAACACTTTCTACCTGTCGAATTAAATAACATAACACACTGACAATAAATCACATAGTTGTAACTAAAAACATGATAGAAAGTCAGATGAAGACCTAACCAAAGGACAACCAGAGAAAAACATGGAAAACTGTACCTGCATGGTATTGAGATTATCCCAAGGTATCTTCTGTGTAGCAAGTTCCCATAGAATAACCCCATAGCTGTACACATCAGATCTAATTTAACAAAAAAAAAAAGATAAGTACCCCTCAATAAAAAAATTGGACAGCAAGCACGACCATGTTCAAGAGTGCCTTTCATGAACTTACTTCTCGTCTGAGGGTTCGTTACGTAACACCTCCGGTGCCATCCACTGTGGCTGGATACAAAATTAAGAATATCAGATGTTTATTGAATATGCAAATAAGGTGAGCAAGTCAGCACATTGACAAACTCAGTCTACTTGCGAGTGCTTGCCATATCCACTGAGTAAGGTTTGTTTCTACTTACAGTTCCTTTTCCAGTTTTTGTTGTCAGAAATGTTTCGAGTTTGAGACGTGAAAGACCAAAGTCTGCAACCTAGTTAAACCAAAGAGGTGAGAACAAAAAAAAACAGAAATTGGACAAAATAAATTCCAGAGAGTTACCTTCACAGTCCAGTTCTTGTCAACCAACAAATTTGATGATTTCAAATCACGATGGACAATAGGTGGGCTGGAATTGTGAAGATAATTCATGCCTCTTGCCTGCAAAATTATAAACAACGTCTTTCAAAAACAAACATGACAATCAAATCTTGTATACATCTAACGCATGCGCTCATTTTTACAACAGATTTTTGTACAAAGTACCAAGTGATTTTTTGTATCCAGTGTCTTTCGAGTGTGTATGTATTAGGGAGAGGCACATGGAAAAACCATGTGCTCCTCCAAAGGTTCAGTTCTTCTCATGGCTAATCGTTCAGCGCCAGACTCATGGAAGTCCAACCTCCTATGAAAGTATACTGTTGAGATACATTTGTGACCCGTGCCACCAGGGATCGGAAACACCGGATCACCTAATCTTCGGGTGTTCCCTTGCTAGTATGTTCTAGAGATCCATTGGCATCAATCCTCATGCCTGCCTCAACCAGATAATCCTCAGACATCCCATTGTGTTGCTGGAATGTTCGGAAGCAACGCTGCAATGTATTTTTGGCTCACTTCCTTAGCACGCCTGATCTAAGCCTGCCGTAAGAGCGCTCTTATTTGGTGTCACTGACTGGCTCGTGTGGTGGGCACTGTAGCTTATACTTTGTGTAACAATATTGTTCTTCATGCGAGCTACTAGGCGTGCTCGCCGATAAACTCTAAAATACTTACAAGTTTCAACGCAAGATAACAAGTGCTAGATTATGTGCAAGCTGGAAGTTGAATTTTGTACCGCACAATTGTGATAAATTATTACGTGCTAATTCAATATGCTTCTGGATATGCACAATTGAAGAATGTTTGTCCTCTTCTCTACTAAAAACAGTCCGTTCATAACTCCAGAATCTAATAGAATTTAATTAGCTTGCAATTCATGAACTTGCTGGTAAGATAAAATGTACTCACAATGTCAATAGCCATGTTAACTCGCCGTCTTGGATCCACCTTACCGGTATTCTTCTGAAGTAAGCGGAACAAACTCCCTCTGCATAATGGAACACATGAACTATAAAACAGAGCAAGGAGGAATTTTTTTTTTTGTAAGTGCGTTGATGCCGACACAAAACACAGAAGATTGCCAAAACTAATACTACTATTAATAGAAAAGAATGATTCGTGCTTTGTGATCCTAGTTCAGTTGGTTTAGACATACTAATACTAATACTAATACTACTAGGCGTCCTTTAATTAAGAAATAGGCACCCATATTCGCAGGGACGAGGACATGAGTGGTTTAGACGAACATCCACCCTCAACCAACTGAGCTAGGCCAATTGAGCTAGGCAGACTGAATTGGGTTGGTTTAGCTCAGTTCCAATGTAGGTGACTGAGACCAACCCAATACAGTCTTTGAACTGACACATATGATAAAATTCATATCTAGATCATAATAGACAGTCTCGTTGTCTTAGACCAACAGAGGAGAATTAGTAATAACCACGAAAATACATCGTTTTAGGTATTAACTTGTGCTTTGATTCTTTTAGCTGTAGGGGTTAAAACACACCGCGGAAGAAATTCTGTGACAATACAAAGTCGTTCAGGAGATGCAACTGCACCCATAAAGAGCAATATATTGGGATGCCGGAGTTTTTTCATCAGTGATACCTGCACATGTGAAGAATATGGATTTAGTTGGCAACAATATTGCAGACTTTATAGCTTAAAGACCTACAGGACAGCAAACAGCAAAAGACGTGAAGAATTGTCACATGATATCAAGAAAGCATCTAGCTATGCTGCTGAAACAAAAATCATTATCCTTTCCATTTTCATATTTCTGACAACATGATATCAAGAAAGCATCCAGATATGCTGCTCAAACAAAAACCATTTTGCCTATGAAACATTTACTGAAATGGATGAGAGCTACTTTTTTTACTTGAATACATCATCTGTGTCATATGTAAATGGCAAAAAGGATTGACCACAGTGGTAAAAATACTGCATGAGCATAGTTTATGAAAACTAATAAAAACTTAAGAGGGGAGATCCCTGTTGCACGGTCAAAAAGAAAAGATACAGTATGTGATTTAAAAACATTCAAAAGGTCACCAAGAAAGTGTACTGATAACCTATCAGTTAGTTTCTCATCGTTATATATTTAGATTCAGTACTGAATCATCTACCTTGAAAAAGCGATATATGCAA
The DNA here is from genome assembly GCA_000970635.1 of Eragrostis tef. Classification (NCBI taxonomy): domain Eukaryota; kingdom Viridiplantae; phylum Streptophyta; class Magnoliopsida; order Poales; family Poaceae; genus Eragrostis; species Eragrostis tef. The sequence goes on from LAPY01002986.1 coordinate 17,425, forward strand.
GAGACCCTCGTCAAAAAAAAAGAAAGAAAAGAAAAAAGAGAGAAGCAAGAAAACCTATTTGTATGCGGTTTAAAACTTGAAATTTAACAGAACATCATTAGGCATAGGGTTTTCACCTCTTGTCTGAACATATTTATCATTTCTTCTGAATATTCCTGTTTGGAGAATACTTTAACTGCCACATCCTACAAAATCATAAAACAGGCATTCAGAAACAATTGCTAAAAGAATTCCATTCAGATTAACATGACAGAAGGTACATACCGAGGCATACCACTGGGCATGATACACTGTCCCGCATGAACCTGCCAAATATGAATATCAAACGAATGAAGGATATCAATTAGAAAATAGGACAATACATGTCTTCAGATGGAAGGTTAACAAAAGATGTATTGTTACTAATTTTGTCTAATCATTTGTATTTTCACAGAGGACACATGCCACCATTTTCATGGTAAGCAAGACCTTGAAATGTAACACTATCATGTATTGTTCCTCAGAAGAAAGAAAAAACTGTTATGTATGGGATACAAATTAATGCCACAACGAATATTCGAAACCATGAAACTAATCAAAAGCTCTGAAGAACAAAATGAAACACAGACGATTTGGATTCTGCCAAAGATAAACACATGAGCACATTTTTCTTTTTCTTTTTTTTGGTGGAAATAACATGAGCTACAAGTATTATGAAGCATTTCGAGCGAAGAGTAATTGCTGGCAATAAATTAAAATCCGTATGTATATAAATCTTTCAAGGAGATTTCAAAAAGAGGAGTGTGTCTTTCTATATTTGCAGACAAATAAAGCATTTGCGAATTGAGAGGCAAATACCTTGACCAACTTGTTCTCCAATTACAAGGTCTTCCCACAGAATTTCATAATCTAGGCAATCTGCTTCATAATCTACTCCGCTATTTGTACTTAAATTGCTGCTCACACTACTTGTACTGTTATTATTGAATGACCACCATGAACCTGTGACCTCATATTTGCTTTCTTGGTCACACTCAGTATCTTGGTAGTCTGGAACTAAAATTGGTTCTGGAACCCCTTGATGTGTCAAGTCATTCTCTTGTGCATCTTGAAACTGCGGCGAGACCACATGACTCTTCCTAGGACCATTATGTTCAAGCCCTCTCCAAGGCCATGATATCCCCTTCTTGGCCAATAATGCTTCCGCTTTTGAACTAAGAATCTTATGAAGTCCCTCTTTTCCTTCTCCTGAGTCATCACTACTCGTTTTGCTCGTCCCAGAGGAATTATCTCCTGTACCAACATGACCATGCAGTGCGTCTTCACTTACGGTGCTTGTTTCACTAGTATCATGTTCAGAGTTCTTGCTCTCGCATACCGTTTCATACTGTTCATTGCTGTTCTGACCTGTCCTGATCCGAGAGCGGACTCTACTTGTAACCTTGGTAGCCTGTGTTATTATTCCGAAAGTCATGAAAATAGTATACTAGGATATAAACTAAGAGAAATATGCAAATCAAAACTTTCTACTGCAACTGAATATATTGTACCAAAGTTGTTATCTTGGAGGAGATGGAAGGTTGGAGAGGTTGCTGAGAGTGAGAAGAACTTCTGCTCAACGAACCACTCTTAGGCCGATTGTTGACTTGAAAACGGGGCTTTACTGAATCTATATATGGTTTCACTGAGGGCGGAGGTCCGAGTATATCCTCCAATGTACGTGTGTCAACTGATAGACAGATGAGGCCCACCAAGGTACCATCGTCATCATACAAAGGAGTGTTATTGGCAACAATAAAAAAACGCTCTCCTGACTTCTTTCTAACTGGAAACTTCCCTCGCCAGCACTTCCCCATAAATATGTTCCCAATGATACTGTTTGCAGCAGCAGCTTCATCAGGGTGAACCAATAACTCAACGGCATCCTGACCAATTGCTTCTGATGCAGTATAGCCAAACATGTGCTCGGCATACCGGTTCCTATGTTAGAACAAAGATTGGGAGCACTTGGTAAAAGAGGTAGAAACAATAAGATGTGTGAATAGCATATCACATTAACAAATTATCCTGCTTCCTGAACACATAAGAAACAATCTGAATGAAGGGTATCTACAATAATAGCATATATGAACCACGCCATGTGTTTAGATCTAGATATACTATTTCCATTTTCTGAAAAATAGCATAGCTACATTTTTGTGAGAAATCATGTGCAGTTTTGTTTATAATGTTGTATGTAATTTTTTTATTGATAAATATATATTTCCTTTTATGTATCCGAATACAATAAATTAGAGGCTCTAATTAATATCCATTGCAAAGTCATAAAGCCACCTAATAAACCGTCACCATTATTGCCCATGTTAACAAAATGTGCAGGCAGCAGCATAGAACTTTCACTTTGTCTGTTCCAAGTGATTTGAAACATATAGACCTCACAACAAACATCATTCTTCTAGTTGACTACTTATTAAAAAAAATACCTATGCAGGTAGCCAAATATAAGCTGTAAGTGAAACGACAAATGTATTAATATATGCCTAACATTGACACGGCAAAGAGGCAAATATTCTTGAACAAACCAATGCAGTTAGTCAAACAGAATTGGACTGATACACAAAATATGCTTCGCAGGGACACTCTAAATTTGCCGCCTAGATATTAAGGTAACTCTTCCCTTTTTTTTTTTGATATTAAGGTAACTGATGAGCAGCAGAGTTCGAATACCACAACAGATTGCCCCACATTGCAGCTCAAGTTTCCTCTTCATCACTCGACTAGTGCATGCATAATCAGTTGATAAAACCGCAAAGGAAAAGCAATAGCCTAATTACCGAAACTCACGCCCATTAAGCTTGGCAAATCTACAAAGGAGCATCCTAAAATGTTTCAGCCGGTCAGTCCAGAGGTCAGTACCTCCACTATTTCCTTGCGCAGTAAGCAAATTTGCAGTACTGGAGGGGGCTGAAGCCATGATGAAGTTGTTCTCAAGCTTTCAGTACAAGTATGAAATGCTCTTATTGTCTAAAATTATCGAAACCGCTTACTTTGCTTACACTTCAACCTCCACATAACGCTTGCCTAGCATTTCGTCAAACACTTGGCGCGCGGCACAAGCCAACCCAACCCAAGAAGTGCAAGAAAACATACCAGTAAAGGAGCTCCCCACCTGGGGCAATGACATAGACGGACTGTCCCAGGGCGTGCAGCGCCCGGATGTGTTGCCTGTCGGTCAGCCCGACGCGGCCCAATCGCTGCATCCGCGACGACGACGACTGCGGGATCGCGGCGAGGGCGCGCCTCGCCGGCGAAGGCAGCCGCGGCGGCGGGCGGCGAGAGGGGGGAGGGGG
>LAPY01002986.1:44864-56503 GCA_000970635.1 Eragrostis tef
TGGCGTCCACAGAAACAAATCGCACCTCACTGTTCCAAGCATTTCATTACTCGTTTGTAGAAGTAGAGTTATTCTGTTGGGAGTTAGAGTAGAGTAGAGTAGAGCGGAGCTCTTCTCGAGGTTCCGGAAGTCTTCTCGGAGTTTCGGTATTGTTCTTGTAGCTTAACTCTAGTAGAATATTCTTTTATATAATTATTTATTCAGTTTATTCTTTATTTATTTCTTTTAGTATTTGATTTCTATTTAAGTTTATTTACTTAGTTACGCTCATAATAGTCTTGTTGTGGGTTTCGTGATTGTGGCCTAAGTAGCATGTGTAATTACTTTCCCGAGGGGCAGATCGAGTCTAGTAAAAGCCTTGCTACATTTCACGATAGGACTGACCACTTGATCAAAGGAAGTACCTCTAGAATAGTTATAAACGTGGTGTTTAGAACTATGCCTATGCACGATTGGCGCGTATCTTTACGGAGGACGGTAGCCCCACGCGTGACAGGCGTGTCAGGACTTTGTAATCCGCCACGTTCAAAGGTATCCTAATCGGGTTCTCAATGGCGGGAATAGTCCCTTTAGTTTTTATCCACGTAGTTGGTAGACCTTAGAGAAGTTCGCGTGCTCCGAAACAACATGACTAGAGTGTGTATGAATATAACTAATAAATGTAACTTTGTAGAATTAACTGCTAGAAGTAAATAGATGTAAGATTAACACATAGGAATCTTTGTCTCTATCTCGTTGTTCTCCCAACATAATCTCTGCTTTCTATTTATTTTCTTGGAACTTATATGGTGAGTGCCACCCACATATCATATACCTCTTTAACCCCCGTGTAAGGTAATGTACTGTTATTCTCAATCAATACATATTTACTTTGTTAATATTCAGCTTCCTACGCATACTTCCCTGCAGAAATATAAATACGATAACCCTGGAATACTCCAAGGTGAAATGCTACAATGGTGATCCGTGCGCTTGCGGATTTAATAAAAATTAATAACACGCATAATCACCGCCAACAAGCATTTCTGGCGCCGTTGCCGGGGAAGTAGTGCTAGGATTTTGAATTTAACATCGTAAATGCTATTGTGCGAAGTAACATTACTTACTTTTGCGAGCTTACCCTTGTCCTGTTTTCTTGTGGTGGACTTTTAAACAGGACTGTGCATGACTGGTTTCGACCTACCAGAAAACTTCCACTCCGACCCAGAGAAGTTCTTGAGAAGGGTGCGAGCAAGACTCACCCCTCCTCCTGCACGTTCTACATCCGAAGCTCTGGCTGTCGAAGGATCTCCCTCACCGGTCGTTGACCTATCTGCTTCAACTTCGAACAACAACAACATGGGTGAACCCGCTAAGAAGACGATCCATGAGTTCTCCGCACCAACCATGGAGAACATTCGCGTGGGACACCTCCCGCGCGTGAACAACAAGGACTACGAGCTCAAGCCAGCCCTGCTGAACATGATCTTGGCCAGTCATTTCTGTGGCAAATCTTCGGAGGATGCAAACTCTCACCTCCAGCGGTTCTTGATGACGTGCAACACTTTTGCACGCTAGGACCAGTCCTAGGACGAGATTCGCTTGCAGCTCTTTCCATTCTCGCTGTTGGAGAAGGCTCTGCAGTGGTACTACGCCAACGTGGAGACCCTCAACACCTGGGAGGCATGCTCAAAAGCCTTCCTCACTAAGTTCTTCCCGCCGGACAAGACAACTGCCCTGCGCAACAAGATCACGGGCTTTCAGCAGCTCACAGATGAGTCCCTGTCTGAAGCTTGGTCCAGGATGCAGGACTACATGCTCGCATGCCCACATCATGGCATGGAGCAGTGGCTCCTCATGCAAAGCTTCTACCATGGACTGCGCCCCACTGCGCGTGAGCACCTCGATGCTTCGGCTGGCGGCTCATTCTTCTCTCTCAACGTAAGTAACGCCAACAAGCTGATTGAGAAGGTCGTGGCCAATCAAAGCCACGAGGAGCGCCAAGTGCTCCCTAGCAAGGGACGTGGAGTACATCAAGTCGAGACTTTGGACATGCTTGCCCTCAAGCTAGACCAAGTTCTCGAGAAGATGAAGACACCACACGATCTGCAAGCTGCGGATTCCCGCATGACGTGTGAAGAGTGTGGCAACACGGAGCACCTGGGAATTCATTGCCCCAATACCATGGAGGATTGCAAATCCCTCAATAATGGTAATGGATTCAAGTTCTTGAGAAGGGTGCGAGCAAGACTCACCCCTCCTCCTGCACGTTCTACATCCGAAGCTCTGGCTGTCGAAGGATCTCCCTCACCGGTCGTTGACCTATCTGCTTCAACTTCGAACAACAACAACATGGGTGAACCCGCTAAGAAGACGATCCATGAGTTCTCCGCACCAACCATGGAGAACATTCGCGTGGGACACCTCCCGCGCGTGAACAACAAGGACTACGAGCTCAAGCCAGCCCTGCTGAACATGATCTTGGCCAGTCATTTCTGTGGCAAATCTTCGGAGGATGCAAACTCTCACCTCCAGCGGTTCTTGATGACGTGCAACACTTTTGCACGCTAGGACCAGTCCTAGGACGAGATTCGCTTGCAGCTCTTTCCATTCTCGCTGTTGGAGAAGGCTCTGCAGTGGTACTACGCCAACGTGGAGACCCTCAACACCTGGGAGGCATGCTCAAAAGCCTTCCTCACTAAGTTCTTCCCGCCGGACAAGACAACTGCCCTGCGCAACAAGATCACGGGCTTTCAGCAGCTCACAGATGAGTCCCTGTCTGAAGCTTGGTCCAGGATGCAGGACTACATGCTCGCATGCCCACATCATGGCATGGAGCAGTGGCTCCTCATGCAAAGCTTCTACCATGGACTGCGCCCCACTGCGCGTGAGCACCTCGATGCTTCGGCTGGCGGCTCATTCTTCTCTCTCAACGTAAGTAACGCCAACAAGCTGATTGAGAAGGTCGTGGCCAATCAAAGCCACGAGGAGCGCCAAGTGCTCCCTAGCAAGGGACGTGGAGTACATCAAGTCGAGACTTTGGACATGCTTGCCCTCAAGCTAGACCAAGTTCTCGAGAAGATGAAGACACCACACGATCTGCAAGCTGCGGATTCCCGCATGACGTGTGAAGAGTGTGGCAACACGGAGCACCTGGGAATTCATTGCCCCAATACCATGGAGGATTGCAAATCCCTCAATAATGGTAATGGATTCCGCCCCCAGAACAATTACGGCTGGAACTCCAAGCCCGACCTCTCCTTCAACAAGAATCAAGGAGGAAATGGTAATGGCAACTTCTCTCGCTATGAACCATCTATCAAGGATCTAGTGCTCGGCCATGTCAAGATCAATGATGGGATCAGCAAGAAATTCATATCCACTGATAAGACCTTGGAGAGCATAGCATCCCAGCTAGAAGTGTTCAGCACTGCACTGCAAAATCAGCTGAGCCACAACAAGATGTTGGAGACACAGATTGCGCAAATTGCAGCAACTGTGCAAGCTTCAAGGATGAGCAGATCCTCGGGGCAATTCGAGGGAAGCTCTAAGGAAATGGTGAATGCAGTAACAACTAGGAGAGGACATGGAACGGTGGACCCACCATACCCCGCAGGTGCAGAGAGGAGACTAGCCAATACACCTCTAAAGGAGAAGGTCACAAAGAAGGTTCCTGAGAAGAAAACCCCAGAAGCACAAACCCATGAGCAACAGGAGGCCGAAAAAGAAACCCCTACTGAGGAATTGATGCAACCTCCAGCAGCAGAACAAGACCTACCAAAAGCAGCCCCTCATGAGAACTTTGGCACCACGAGACTGCCTTTCCCCCACAGGAAGAAGCTAACCGTTGACGAGTGCTTTGATAAGTTTGTTGAGGCCATCAGGCACATATATGTGCATATCCCTCTGCTCGATGCCAAGCAGGTTCCAACCTACACAAGGTATTTCAGGGATATCGTCAACAACAAGCGCCAGATCCTAGCAATGGAAGTAGTGAAGCTGACAGAAGAATGTAGCGCAGCCATCCTGAACATTCTACCAGAAAAGAAGAAGGACCCCAGATGTCCTACTATACCATGTTCAATTGGCAGCCAGCACTTCTCTCAGACACTATGCAATCTGGGCGCAAGTGTAAGCGTCATGCCAAAGGCGATTCATGAAAAGTTAAACTACCCGCTGACTCCGACGGCTATGTGCTTACAACTCGCTGATCAATCGGTTCGCCAACCTGCTGGAATAGCTGAAGACGTCCCTGTGCAGATAAGGAATTTCTTCGTCCCTGTCGACTTTGTCGTGTTGGACATGGAAGTAGACGTCAAGACTCCTCCCATTCTTGGGAGGCCGTTCTTGAGTACTACTAACGCCAACATCGACGTGGGAGCCGGAGAAATACACTTGGACTTCAACGGCCGGGAAGAGACGTTCAACTTTAAGCCAAAAGTTGAGCAATGCAATCAAGTGAAGGTTTTCTACGATTGGGACCCGAAGCAAGTGGAGAAGATTGAAATCACTCCACCCATGTGACAGCCAGACAAGCTCATCACACACTTGAGGAACTACCTAGCAAAAGAAATGGAAAGAGGGCCAAGCAACTATTGGAGACGCCTGAAGAAAGTACCCGAGCAGCCCAAGACGCCGCAAGCACCTCCTGTACCTCAAGAATCATCAGGCAAATCAAGGTCAGCCAGAAGGAGAAGAGCCAGGCGTGCCAAGAACACACGGGCAGCAAGCGTACCCACAGAAGAGAGTACAACATTGGCGCCAACAACAATAACGGTCGCCGCCACAAGCACCAACAAGGAAATCAAAGTGTGGCGGAACAAAGAAGGAACCTCTACGCCGCCAAATTCTCCGGCGAGCGAGGCCCACTCGAGCTGAACAAGAAGGAGAACGTCTAGCTCAAAGACGTAAAAATAAGAGCCCTCCGATTGAGGAGGTCATCCCAATCGTTATCTTTTATCCAGGCCTGGCATTTGTTTTTCTTTTATTCACTAAACCTAGAAAACCAAATAAAAAGTATAAAATTGAAAATACCAAAAATATTTCTCAGCGACGCCCACTTGGGGCTAGTCGATTGTATCATCCTCATTCTTTTTGCAGGTACAAAAATGATGTAGGAAGCGGACTATTTCGAGTTTAAACCTTGCAAAGGCTCAAGCTTGGGGAGGATCCGCGGGAAAATCACGATTCAACACAAGCTTAAGTCTCACAAAGACTCAAGCTTGGGGAGGACCGCCAGGTAAGTATCTCTAACGATGAATAAAGTACTCCCATTATTTGAATAAAAATGCTAGAATCTTGGTGAATGGTACAATTAAAAGAAATGATAAGTAGTTACATGATAGCTCCCCTTGTGTCGAATTGATGCAACCTCCACTCCTGATATGTGTGTTATTTATACTTGAGCATGGTCACATCAATTGTGTTGCTGCATTTTTTGTGGGTTGCACATATCACACCAAGTCTAAGCATTGAGATCTATGATATGGCATGAATAGGAATTTTTTGCAGTTCTTAGCATGGTAAAAGTCCAAGAGATGTTTTCATCCTAATAGCTGCAAGAACCTGAAAACCCTTTCGTTTTGTAAACACTTCCCTTGTGAGGATTTGATTACCTACCAGAGCCGTATCATACAAAGATATATATCCCCACTCATAGCCATTTACTCATGCGTTGAGTTTTGTTAAGGTTTAAATGCTTTTAGAGTAAGCACTCTAAAATCTCGGTCATTATCCCTTCGCGTGAGTTCTTGTGTTCTTTTCTACCAAAAAGGAATGTTTGAAAAATCATCAAACATATCCATCCATCATCACCACCTTTGCATAGTTTTTTGGTCTATTTAAAAAAAACTCAAGAATAATTCAATTGTTCATGAACCTTCGTCACTAGTGCTCGAAAAGCATCATGGAGTCTAACAAAAAGAGAGAGAAAGAAGAAAAAGGAAAAAGAGACTCCATGACTTGCAAAACAAGCACTACTGTTCTTATCTTAAACATCTTGAGCATGAGCATAAAAGAAGACAAAAAGTTTGTAAAACCCTCTCCATCAGTGTGTGTCCATCTTCTCCCCCTTCACCACCATCAATTTTCCATGACCGAGATAGAAAGAGTGCTATGTCTCTTGAGATTTATTCTTTAGCTTTACAACATACGCATGATAAATGTGCATATCCTTACCAAGCTCCACATACAAGCCTCATTTGGTAGAAGGTAGGATTTGAGTGAAGCTTAGTAGAAATAGACTCACTAGAAGGAAGGGAAGTGTGGACCAAAACAAAGGACAATTTTTACCTTATCTTGCAGCACAAAAAACTCTGGACTTGAACCTGCTAGAATTGTTTTTGTCCGAAAGTGCTGTTCTAGTTTTCAATGCTATGTGACAAGGTAAGATACACGCCCCACACATATGTGCAACACTTGTGAATATTCCATGCTCCTGTATACTTACCACCATTTAGGGAGTATGTGGTTGCATCTTTATTACACTTTGGGCACTATGGGGAGGTGTTGACGGTAGAAAATTCACTAAATTACCGTCAACATATCGGTAAATAAATGGTACTCACCAAGATTCTGTGCATAGTAGTTAGGTAATAACCTATTTCCACGAGTTTTGGTGAATTTTGGATGCAGGAGTGAATAAAGGAGAAAAGTGGACCTGGAAGCAAAGAAAGGCAGGTCGGGCGGCACCATCATAGGCCGGCCGGTCCCCCTCGGTGGCAACAGGCTCTGACCTTTCTTCAGGAGCCTGATAACAGGCTCAAACACGCAGAATATTCTTTTATATAATTATTTATTCAGTTTATTCTTTATTTATTTCTTTTAGTATTTAATTTTTATTTAAGTTTATTTACTTAGTTACGCTAGTACTCATAATAGTCTTGTTGTGGGTTTCGTGATTGTGGCCTAAGTAGCATGTGTAATTACTTTCCCGAGGGGCAGATCGAGTCTAGTAAAAGCCTTGCTACATTTCACGATAGGACTGACCACTTGATCAAAGGCAGTACCTCTAGGATAGTTATAAACGTGGTGTTTAGAACTATGCCTATGCACGATTGGTGTGTATCTTTACGGAGGACGGTAGCCCCACGTGTGACAGGCGTGTCAGCCCTTTGTAATCCGCCACGTTCAAAGGTATCCTAACCGGGTTCTCAATAGCTGGAATAGTCCCTTTGGTTTGTATCCACGTAGTGGGTAGACCTTAGAGAAGTTTGCGTGCCCCGAAACAACATGACTAGAGTGTGTGTGAATGTAACTAATATATGTAACTTTGTAGAATTAACTGCTTGAAGTAAATATATGTAAGATTAACACATAGAAATCTTTGTCTCTATCTCGTTGTTCTTCCAACATAATCTCTGCTTCTTATTTATTTTCTTGGAACTTATATGGTGAGTGCCACCCATATACCATGTACCTATTTAACCCACGTGTAAGGTAATGTACTGTTATTCTCAATCAATACATATTTACTTTGTTAATATTCAGCTTCCTACGCATACTTCCCTGCGGAAATATAAATACGATAACCCTGGAATACTCCAAGGTAAAATGCTACAATGGTGATCCGTGCGCTTGTAGATTTAATGAAAATTAATAACACGTATAATCACCGCCAACAATGGGTAATATATATGTTTGTTTTCTTTTCTTTGGTGTCTGATTTTATAAATATTTATAGGGGGTTATCGGACTATTTGTTTCATAATGGCATTGATGAGTAATTTCCTCTTCTTATTTTCTCCGATTGACATGGTAATATCTAGACTTTGAGAACGAGTGGGGGGGGGGCTTTTTTTTCTTGATCAATTATATAATAATAGATGGATATTATACAATTTAAATTGCATGTAAACTTTGAAAGAAAAAGTATAACATATTTTTTTGACGGAAAATGGGCAGGTGCTCTGCCTTTTCATTAAGAGAGAGGAGAAAGAAAAAACAAGTACTTCAGTTTACAAATCAGGCAGCCGAGGCTGGCTTAGAAAAGAAAAGCGCTTAGTCTGAAGCTTAAGCTAGGTGGCCAACGCACTGGCCTCAGAAAGATAAAAATAAAAACAGCTACGGATTACTGATGAAACTGAGATAGGCCTCTCCCCTGCTGGTTTTCAAACTACTTCCTCGGCGTTAGCAACGGTACGACGGTCCTGAGACCCTCTAGTGGCCAGGTTGTAGGAGTTGATCTCCTCCTTGATCATAGCCGCGACTCGGTGGATGTCAAGTGCTTCATTTTGGAAGATCCGCCTATTTCGCTCCTTCCAAATTCCCCACCATGTGTACAAAAGAATTCCGGCGACTGTTCTTCTACTAGTTTTGTCGACGGTTGCTGTGTGCTGCATCCACCATGGTGCGACCCCTTCTTCTTGCGCCGCTGTTGTCTGCATGCCTGCAAAACCTGCCCAATTTAGAATTAATCGAGCAACCTGTTTAGCAAATGGACAACCTGTTAGAAGGTGTTGGACATCCTCCATGTCTGTGTGACATAAGGGGCAGGTAGGGTTGTGTTGCCATCCTCTCTTCGCTAGGTTTTCAGCAGTTACGATTTTTTTCATGTAACGCAGTCCAAGCGAAGAAAACCACTTTTGGTTCGGCTTTAGCCTTCGACATGACCTCCGTTTTGAAAGGTGCATGAGATCCCAGAATTTGCACTTTGTATGCTGATGCCGCGGTGTAGTTCCTGTCCGATGTCCATCTCCGCCTTATTGTATCTTGCACCTCTTGTCTGATTACAACCCTACTTATTAGACTGTGCAGCCTCACAAATTCCCTGACTTGCTGCTGCGACAGTTCAGCTCATGAGCGACAGTTCTGTTCTTGAGGTGTGCCAAATGGAACAGGCTTGGGGCTATATCTTTTGGTGCCTGCCCATTTAACCATTTGTCTCGCCAGAAGCGGATTTTTTGCCCATTTCCTAGTGTGATCGCCGTGGACGCTTGGAAGAGGGCTCGGTCTGTGTCATCGCATGGCAGTGTCATTCCGTGCCACGGTTTTGACGCGTCCGTCCACTGGAACCAAAGCCATCTTTGCCTTAGAGCCCTGCTGAACCGTTCCAAATCCAGGATGCCAAGGCCTCCAAAGTCTTTCGGTCTGCGCACAGTTTGCCAATTGACCAGCGAGACGTCTCCGTCGTCACCTTTCCAAAGGAAATTCCTCATGATCCTCTCTATCTTTTTAATTGCCCATTTAGGCAGGTTGAAAACCGTTGCATGATATATAACGATTGGCCCCAGAACTCCCTTTATTAATTGGGCTCTTCCTGCCTTTTTCATGAGCTTTCCTTTCCATCCTGGCAGTTTGCCACCCACCTTGTCAATCAACGGGACGAAATCAATATTCCGGAGCTTTCTTGTGTGTAACGGTAGGCCAAGATATTTGCATGGGAAGTGCTTTACTTGGGCTGGAAAGTCTTCAGTTATTTCGTCAATGTCCACATTCTGGCATCTTATCGGATAAATTTCAGATTTTTGCAGATTTGTGCACAGGCCTGTTGCTTCTCCAAAGGTTGCCAAGATCTGTTTTATGGCCATCAAGTCTCCCTTTGATGGATGCAGGAAGATGGCTGCATCGTCAGCATAGAGAGAGACCTTTACACCTCGAGTCAGGAGACCTCTCTCATAGGCGAGATGTAGGATTTTTTTTGCAATGGATCAATGGCCAGGATGAATAGCATAGGTGATAAGGGGTCACCTTGCCGTAGCCCTCTCTCGTGCCTGATAGGCCTTCCCGGCAGTCCATTTAGCAACACTCTTGAGGACGATGTGGCTAGGATGCAACTGACCACGTGGACCAAAACCAAGTCTCTGCATTATGTCTATAATGTAGTACCACGAGACTGAGTCAAAAGCTTTAGCAATGTCAAGTATAACATATTTGATATGGCCAAAACCTGTCATTGCCACCGTGCTGGAGGTCTTTGCAATCCACTCCATTTTGATCCTTCTCACGCAGTGAGCTTGCCATGCCATAGTGAGTTTTCTAATATGTCTTATCATCTCACCCATTTTTTCTTTGACCTGATTATCTTAAGGGTAGCTGACCACGAACTCTTCCATGAGATCCGGTCTCCAAACCTGATCTCGGTCGACATCGCGGTTTTCCGCTTCTGTCCCGTGTGCCAGCACACGCCCCCGCACAACGGGCCTGTTTGCTTGGAACCCTCCCAGGCAGCTCCTCCGCCAGGCAGCGCTCTCAGGCACATTGATGCGTTGCCTGGGTCAGGCAGCCGGTTCCAGGCAAAAAGCTAACAGCCCCAACGTGCTTGACTTGGCCTAATCGAGTAACAGACACGAGCACCACCAGCATGATGATGTGGGAGAGCCAGCATGTGACAGATGGTACAGAAGATTCTTTCCATCTAGTAGCTAGCTCAAGTGACCAAATTCTGATCGATGCGTCTGCAAGATTTTTATCAATCACTACTAGCTCTTTGTGGATCAGACCTAATGTGCGTACTATAGCAACAGTCAACGTCGTGCTAGCTCTGTGTCAAACACAAGGATCCCCCACTCCGCAGCCCAAAAGGTTATGCCAATCGAGAGCATATAGCGCTTTGGGAATCAAGCTTGCTTGCACTGTCCTTTTGCATGGCCCGCACCAATTATATTACTAGACAGCTGCATGTTCCTAGTCCTCTCAGCATGTATATATCCTCAATTCCTTGTGCTCCGTTGTATGTGTGAGGGCCACCATTTGAGAGATGGTACCGGATATTCTTCCCCAACACTTGTCTTTCGCTTTCAGTTATGGGCGGGTTGTGAAAGCAAAAGCACTTTGGCAGTTTAAGGACGAGAGCTTGGGCACGGTGTCAAGGTGTGTCCTATATATGATTAATGAGTTCTTCAGTGAAATAATGAGCAGGTAATTAGTATGGTGTAAGTGTGCTAATATAAAAAAAAATGAATCACATGTAAAATAAAAACGAACTCATGGTACTTCAGTAAGAAATGTTGCTGGCCCGGCCTTGTCACTGCAGAATACTTTTAATTACAGTATACTGGAGAGATTTTACGTTAGCTCCAAATAAATATGGGTTGATCATTTGAGTAGATCTTGAGGTCTTCTCCTCACCGTGATTCATGAAACTGGCTAGTTAGTTAGTTTCCTAGCTTGGACCACGTACTGGTGTGTGGGTGATACTAGCTAGCTAGGATATGTGATGTGTTAATACACGAGAGACGCACTGAAAAAAAAAAAAAAAAAAAAAAAAGAGAGGGAGGGAGAGAGAGAGAGAGACGTCCTAAAGTAACTTGAAAATTACCTTTGTGAATCCCTTCTGCCAACAACTACCGCGTTAATTATTTTCTGCCCAAATTGGATGCTGGAATAATGAAATATATTCCCTTTTTCTAAAAAAGAAGAAAGCTTGAGGGCGGTTGGACACGTAGCGCAGCTGTACCTTGCAGCCGCATCGATGGATGGATCCAGACAGTGAGGTGATCACTTGAGCCTAGCTAGGTCTGTGTATATATATCTACGGCCGGGCAAAGATCTCTCTCCTCCCGGCCAGCCAAATCATCCAGTCTAATCTACCGCGCGCTTCGCACTGCCTGCAGTGTCAGTATGAGTCGCTGCTGCAAGATGCTCCTCCTGCTGCTGCTTTCTGCGGCGACGACGACGACGGCCGCGGCCAGCGGCAGCAAGGGCGAGGGGGCGGGGCCGGC
>LAPY01002987.1:34661-45992 GCA_000970635.1 Eragrostis tef
GGGTGTGTGGGGGGGGGGGGGGGGGGGTCGTCGAGCTTCGCAGGTTTTTGGTCTTCTCGTCGCTGGATTGGTGGCCGGGTGTGTTGGTGTTCTTCCCTTTCCTTGTCCATGTCGAGGAGGATGGGGGATGCCTGCTGCAGATGGCGATTTCCGGCGGCGAGGGATGTTGTCAGGAAGACTCTTGAAGGAGAAGATGGACTTGGTTGTAGTTTTCTTTTTCTTCAGGGTCTCAATCTTTTGATACCTTTCATCGCGTGGAGACACAATAGGAGTGTGACGCTCCTCATCACACATCGAATCTCTCTCCGATGACTTCTCGAAGGACGCGTTCCTTTGCTGTGTTTAGGTGTAGGTTTGGTCGTATGTGTTTGGTTGATGAGTTTTTTATAGGCGTGTTGAGTTTTTTAATGCTTGTATTGATGAACAGATGCTACACTTTAATACAGATTTTGAGAGGTTAAAAAAAAACAACATGTTGTCTTCTCGGCTCCCCCTGCTGCTATTCTGCAGCAGAGCCACCAGGTGAAATGGCTCCCTGCTGCAGTAAGGTTAACAACGGGCCACAAAACTAGAGACCAGGTGACAGAAAAAAACATTGGGGCTGCAGAATTTCTCTATCTTCAATAACCACAGGTAAAATAAGTAAAACATATCTCAAACTGAACTCTTGTTTTTAGTTAAAAAAATGCAGAATTTATGTTGTCAGTCACCGCGGTGTTGACACTGATTTAAAATCACAGCAACATCAAGCGTAAGATATACCTTTGAACAACGACCTTACTGCTTAGCAATCAAATTGGAAAAGAAAAACAGGTGACTAGTGGGTCTTGAGAGTCAAATTGTTTCTTCTAGAGTTGCACTCTTTCTGTTGAACTATAACTTCTGAGACTTTTCTACTTTCACACTGCTATTGTTGGAAATCCAAGAGTAAGTAAGTGGCCCCAATCAAAGGTTAGGACGACTTGACTTTGCTAGAGCCTACAAGTCAGGTCTGCAAGAGGTTCAATTATAGAGGGCTCACACTATGATGTGTTTGTTGTATCTCCACACAATTTCTTACGCCCCAGCTTCCATCTGATTTTATCTTTTCCTTCTCCCCTTCTGCACATCCCCACACCACAAAGAGGAACATCGACATATATTGAGAAATAGAGGTTCATCAATCATGGAGTGTGCGTTGGTAAGTGCTTCAACGGGAGTGATGGAATCCCTCCTCTGCAAGCTCTCTTCCGTGCTGGAGAAAGGGTACCGCAGGAATAAAAGGGTCGAGAAGGACATCCTGTTCCTACGAAACGAGCTGGGCAGCATGAATGCCGTGATGAAGAAACACACGATGTCCAAGGATCCTGACTTGCAAGTGAAGGCCTGGATGAACGAGCTCCGGGAGCTAGCTTACGACATCGAGGACGTCATCGATGCCTTTATGCTTCAGGTTCAAGAGAAATCAGATCAGCCTACAGGCATCAAAGGGTTTATTAGCAGCAGCATCTCGAAGCTGAGGGAATTGGTCTCAAGCAGCACGATTGCTCAAGAGATTGAAGAACTCAAGCACCAAGTTCTCGAGGCAAGCGACCGGAGAAAAAGGTATAAGCTTGATGAGTACACATCAATCGATACTGTTGAAGCCATAGACCCACGTCTTACCGCACTATATGCTGAGATTGGTGGACTCGTTGGTATTGATGTCCCGAGGAACAAAATTATCAGGTTTCTCACTGAGGATGAAGTAGTAGGTGTATTTGGGAAGCAACTTATTAAACTGGTGTCCATCGTGGGTTTTGGTGGTATGGGCAAAACCACTCTCGCAACCCAGGTGTATCAGAAAATCAAGGGACAATTTGATTGCACATGTATTGTTTTTGTCTCTCAAAGACCAAACATGAAGAAGATTCTGGTGGATCTACTCTCTGGGCTTGGTTCTGCTTGCAACATGTGGGAAGAGGAGATTCAACTCATCAACAGAATCAGAGATTTTCTTTATGACAAGAGGTGAGTCGCAAATAAAATAACATGAGTTTACAATAATGAGATCCTAAGTTAAATCTTAGTTTCATTCCCTGACTCTTCAAGAATGTCTAGTCCTAAGAACTTATTAGCTTTTCTTTCGATTTTGTATCTATTATCCAGCAGGTTTTTAATCGTTATTGATGATATCTGGAGCATATCAGCTTGGGAGATCTTGAAGTGCACATTGCCAGAGAATTGTTTTGGTAGTTGCATAATTACTACTACACGCATTTTAGACATAGCCACATCATGTTGCTCTAGTTTCAATGGCAATATTTACCGCATCGAGCCATTAAATGATAAGAACGCAAGAAAACTGTGGAAGACCCTAGTGAGATGGAAGATCATGGGAGGACATACAGAGAAGCTCTGCTCTCTTCTATATATCAGTTGGGCAGGCACAACCTTCAATCACTGTCACTTGATTACAGAGGTCATGAAGATTTTATTCTAGATTCATCGATGGGTTCATGCTTCCGAGCAGAACACCTCCAACAGCTTGTCATTAAAAGCTGTTTTGTAAAAGAATTTTTCACACTGACAGCTGCCCTGCACATTTGGAAGGACTTTCCGAAGCAATTCTAAGAAAATGTGGAGGTTTGCCATTGGCCATACTTCACATTGCTAGTTTATTGGCTACTAAATCGGACACAAAGGATGAGTGGGAGTTAGTGGTAAACTCTATTGGTTCTGCACTTGAAAACAGCCATACTTTGCAAGGAACGAAAAAGATATTGCTGCTAAGCTTCTATGATCTTCCACCTTATCTGAAGACTTGTTTGTTATATCTAAGCATATATCCAGAGGATTATAAGATTGCAACAAAAGGCTTGATAATGAGATTGATAGCTGAAGGTTTTATTGCTGAAGAGAGGGGTAAAAGATTGGACCAAGTCGCACAAAGCTACATTAATGATCTTATCAACAGGAGTATGGTTTTACCCATGGACGTTGGTTACGATGGCCAAGTACAGAGTTTTCGGGTCCACGACTTGGTATTAAACATTATCAAATCTATGTCAGTTGAAGAGAATTTCGTAACCATAATAGATGGACAGCAAAGCAGCTCTATGCCAAAAAAGATTCGCCGACTGTCCCTACATTTCAATGATTCGGATGATGCGTTGATGGGAACAACGATAGTAAGCCAAAATTACGTTCGCTCACTTACTATCTTTGGGTTTACTAAGAAAGTACCCAGTTTTTCACACTTCCATGCTCTGCGCGTGTTGAACTTAGGATATTGCGACCAGCTGGAGAACCACCACATCGAATGTGTTTGCAATATGCTTCAGTTGAGGTATTTGGTTATTCATTCCATTTTGATCAGTGAACTTCCTGAAGAAATTGGAAACTTACAACACTTACTGATGCTGAATGTAAAGTTTTGTTCGATACAAGTACTTCCGGAGGCTGTTGCTAAACTGAGGAAACTAGTCTGGCTGTATGTGAGCGGTGTGAAAATACCAGTCAGGATTGGAAATATGCAGTGTCTAGAGGAATTGTCATATATTCGCATCTCAAGCAACTGTGTAAAATTTGCTGAAGAGCTTGGTTTGCTGAGAAAATTGAGACATCTTGAAATAACTGTGGAAGACCCTAGTGAGATGGAAGATCATGGGAGGACATACAGAGAAGCTCTGCTCTCTTCTATATATCAGTTGGGCAGGCACAACCTTCAATCACTGTCACTTGATTACAGAGGTCATGAAGATTTTATTCTAGATTCATCGATGGGTTCATGCTTCCGAGCAGAACACCTCCAACAGCTTGTCATTAAAAAGCCTCTTTCTAGGATTCCAACATGGATGAGCTTGCTTGTCAATCTCATGCACCTCGAACTTTACATTTCGAGAATGGTTGCAGATGATATTAACATACTCAAACGCGTAGCAACTCTAGTATTCCTCCGCTTGGTCTTTACAGGAAATACAAACGGTACGAGGGTAGTCATTGAAGATCAAGGATTTGAATACTTGAAGGAGTTTCATCTTCTGTGTTTCATTTCCGGTATGTGGCCGACGTTTGCACCTGGAGCTATGCCAAAGCTGCAGAGGTATCATCTTACTTTAAAGCTACAGGAAGCAAAGTCCACGTGTGGTGATTGTGACTTGGGTCTCACGCATCTTGCAAGTCTCCAGCACGTCTGTGTGGCAATAGTTCCCGGGAGTGCTACCAATATGGATGCAACAGTGGTTGCGGAGGCAGCCATCAGGAAAGAAACCAGTATTCATCCCAACCAACCAACAGTTGAAATTGGAACATGGCAGTAGGATGGTGAGACGAGTGACTAGAAAGACAGACATAAGGCTGACATGACCCGCTTGTGTTGCCTGCAGAGAGATGATTGGCATTTCGGTAGGTAGTAATTGTATACAAGATGCCAAGCTTCATGATAACGTCTTCTATTCAGTTCAAAACATATGGCTGATTTTACTCTCATTTTCGCTTTAATAATTCCTGCTCTCATAGTTATTTACAAGGAAATGACCAAAACACAACTACTCTCCTTTTTGCTCTAAGATGTTAACAAAATCGGAACCATAGCCATTTCATTTCAAACATTTCATGCAATTCTCTTTGTGCCACACGGAATACTCGAGAAACAGAATCAAGTGACCAAACTGCATACCAAGCTCAGATTTTCTTACACTGGGCCAAACTACAGATAACTTCTGAATAAATGTCGACACAACGCTCACGACTCAGGATCAAAACTGGCCCTATGAACGCGACAGTTCCTATTAGAAAACTGTCTCTTAACAGATCAAAACTCAGAGGCTCATTTCCCTCTTAAAAAAAATCAGGTAAGCACATAGAAGAATATCAGTCGACAATGGCGAACCATTTTCGCTTGAGTAATTAATCAACAGGTGCGATGCTACCTTCATTGTGGACCCTGTGTTTTCTCGTGGCTGTAACCGGCTGCCCTCCCCGTCCTGCCTGCCAAGACGGAATCTGGCGCTGTATCCCCGTATTCCCCGGTGAGACCACGGTACGACCGTGCCTTGAGGTAGTCGATGGAAGTCATTGCTCCTCCTTGGTAAAGTACTGCATCTTTGTTCGGATTTTGGATACTTAGAGCCTTTTCTGTTACTTCAGCCAGTGAGAGTGATGTTTCTGACTGCTCCTCATTTTCTATTGGGGTCAAACAATAGGACATGTAGCATAGTAAATATAAATAATAGCAAATAACTAAGATACAACAATAGCACTACTAATATACATGAATTATGCATAGAATGACAGATAGATAGACCCATTCTATATGATGTACCTTGAGGGCAGCTATCTTCCACATAACCACCTTTGATAAAGGAAAACCGTGCTTCTTCCATTGTGCTTACAATTTCTGGTTTGTCTGACGTTATTAAATCTTTAAAATCCAAAAGATATTCTCCTGTCCACTTTCTACCCCTGAAAACAAGTTAGTGCTGGAATAAGAGTCATGATAAATGCTGTAATTTATGCCACATGAGGCCAGAACATAATATAGATTGGTGATCAGGCAAGAAAAGCACAGGACCAGGTATCTCCAGTATACTATGAGTCTACTAATACAACATACCTGCTAAAAGCTAATGGTTATTCATTCCATTTTGATCAGTGAACTTCCTGAAGAAATTGGAAACTTACAACACTTACTGATGCTGAATGTAAAGTTTTGTTCGATACAAGTACTTCCGGAGGCTGTTGCTAAACTGAGGAAACTAGTCTGGCTGTATGTGAGCGGTGTGAAAATACCAGTCAGGATTGGAAATATGCAGTGTCTAGAGGAATTGTCATATATTCGCATCTCAAGCAACTGTGTAAAATTTGCTGAAGAGCTTGGTTTGCTGAGAAAATTGAGACATCTTGAAATAACTGTGGAAGACCCTAGTGAGATGGAAGATCATGGGAGGACATACAGAGAAGCTCTGCTCTCTTCTATATATCAGTTGGGCAGGCACAACCTTCAATCACTGTCACTTGATTACAGAGGTCATGAAGATTTTATTCTAGATTCATCGATGGGTTCATGCTTCCGAGCAGAACACCTCCAACAGCTTGTCATTAAAAAGCCTCTTTCTAGGATTCCAACATGGATGAGCTTGCTTGTCAATCTCATGCACCTCGAACTTTACATTTCGAGAATGGTTGCAGATGATATTAACATACTCAAACGCGTAGCAACTCTAGTATTCCTCCGCTTGGTCTTTACAGGAAATACAAACGGTACGAGGGTAGTCATTGAAGATCAAGGATTTGAATACTTGAAGGAGTTTCATCTTCTGTGTTTCATTTCCGGTATGTGGCCGACGTTTGCACCTGGAGCTATGCCAAAGCTGCAGAGGTATCATCTTACTTTAAAGCTACAGGAAGCAAAGTCCACGTGTGGTGATTGTGACTTGGGTCTCACGCATCTTGCAAGTCTCCAGCACGTCTGTGTGGCAATAGTTCCCGGGAGTGCTACCAATATGGATGCAACAGTGGTTGCGGAGGCAGCCATCAGGAAAGAAACCAGTATTCATCCCAACCAACCAACAGTTGAAATTGGAACATGGCAGTAGGATGGTGAGACGAGTGACTAGAAAGACAGACATAAGGCTGACATGACCCGCTTGTGTTGCCTGCAGAGAGATGATTGGCATTTCGGTAGGTAGTAATTGTATACAAGATGCCAAGCTTCATGATAACGTCTTCTATTCAGTTCAAAACATATGGCTGATTTTACTCTCATTTTCGCTTTAATAATTCCTGCTCTCATAGTTATTTACAAGGAAATGACCAAAACACAACTACTCTCCTTTTTGCTCTAAGATGTTAACAAAATCGGAACCATAGCCATTTCATTTCAAACATTTCATGCAATTCTCTTTGTGCCACACGGAATACTCGAGAAACAGAATCAAGTGACCAAACTGCATACCAAGCTCAGATTTTCTTACACTGGGCCAAACTACAGATAACTTCTGAATAAATGTCGACACAACGCTCACGACTCAGGATCAAAACTGGCCCTATGAACGCGACAGTTCCTATTAGAAAACTGTCTCTTAACAGATCAAAACTCAGAGGCTCATTTCCCTCTTAAAAAAAATCAGGTAAGCACATAGAAGAATATCAGTCGACAATGGCGAACCATTTTCGCTTGAGTAATTAATCAACAGGTGCGATGCTACCTTCATTGTGGACCCTGTGTTTTCTCGTGGCTGTAACCGGCTGCCCTCCCCGTCCTGCCTGCCAAGACGGAATCTGGCGCTGTATCCCCGTATTCCCCGGTGAGACCACGGTACGACCGTGCCTTGAGGTAGTCGATGGAAGTCATTGCTCCTCCTTGGTAAAGTACTGCATCTTTGTTCGGATTTTGGATACTTAGAGCCTTTTCTGTTACTTCAGCCAGTGAGAGTGATGTTTCTGACTGCTCCTCATTTTCTATTGGGGTCAAACAATAGGACATGTAGCATAGTAAATATAAATAATAGCAAATAACTAAGATACAACAATAGCACTACTAATATACATGAATTATGCATAGAATGACAGATAGATAGACCCATTCTATATGATGTACCTTGAGGGCAGCTATCTTCCACATAACCCAAACAATAGGAGGTGTAACATAGTAAATATAAATAATAGCAAATAACAGAAAATAACTAAGATACAATGATAGCATTATTAATATACATGAATTATGCATAGAATGACAGATGGATAGACCCAATTCTATATGATGTACCTTGAGGGCAGCTATCTTCCACATAACCACCTTTGATAAAGGAAAACCGTGCTTCTTCCATTGTACTTACAATTTCTAGTTTTTCTGACGTTATTAAATCCTTAAAATCCAAAAGATATTCTCCTGTCCACTTTCTACCCCTGAAAACAAGTTAGTGCTGGAATAAGAATCATGATAAATGTTGTAATTTATGCCACATGAGGCCAGAACATAATATAAATTGATAATCAGGCAAGAAAAGCCCAGGACCAGGTATCTCCAGTATACTATAAGAGTCTATACAACATACCTGCTAAAAGCTAATACAGCTTCAAAAGGTGTGATGACGGGAGCTAAGAATTCCTTGCTATCCAACAGAGCGGTCTGGGCACAAGAAACATAAACAAAAACTTCGCACTGCCAAGAGATAAATAGGTTAAGAGTGAAAATAGGTTCAGAGTCTACTGAAACTGACAGGATAACAGAACAAACACTTCATAGTTATGTAGTACACCTCAGGAAAATTTGCAAGTTTCGCAGAATTAGGCCGGCCCATGACCAATGTATACGATTTCTTTCCGGCGGCCTTGATCAGCTCTTTCATTTGTTCGATTATATGAAGATAACCAGCTGCATAAAGAAAGAACAAAACGTATCACATCACTACATTGTATGCTCTGCTAAATTACAAGACACAGAACAAACTCAAAAGGACAATAGTCTGCTGAAGTGAGCATTTATAACTGTGAAAACTGGTCTGAAGTGTCTTGTTGTCATGGCTGGAGGCCGTCGAACCAGGCAGTTGGGATCGGGCATTAATGGCATCAGTGCTGCCCAATTGCAAGGCCTGGGATAGGGACAGACGCTAGGGAAATCTCGAGCATATTTCTTATTTCTTGATTAAACAAGATGCAATCCCCATCTATATGTAGATGAGAAGACTTGACCTCTAAGGAACCTATCTCTAATCTAACTAACCCAACCTGGGCCCGGCATGAACATTACACATGGGTACTATTCCTGTAAACAATGCCCACGCGTAAACAGTGCGCTGGCCCTAAGGGAAGAGACTGATCCACCATCTTACGGGCCCTAATAGCTCCATATGACACTTGTGCAGTCAAACCATCTACTAACTAGTAAGCCAGTTCTGGCATGTCTCATTTTGAACAGATTTTAGCCCCCACTGAACCAAACTTGGCCCAAACCAATCAGGGCTTTTGAACCAGCCTTGTCCAAACAAAATTCCAAACACAACAAGGAAACCATAATAGCTAAGGTCACTGTTCAAAACTGAGATTCACCATCCAAATGGTGACTCATTAGACACGAAGAACCAAATCAAGCGTACCTAAAGTCCATCAACCTAAATCTGCATAATAGTTTTCTGCTATGTAATTAGCAATGAACATACCAACACCAAGAGTTCCCACCAAAATGCCAATAATGTTTGCATCTTTTGCCTTCTCCACGAGGAAATATCTACAATCACAATGTGTATGCTGTTATAAAACTAGAAAGGCAATATGACACTTGCATTTCAGAGGAAGGTGCATATATACACTGAAAGAAAAGAAGTACCTTCGCCTAAGAATCTTCATCAGATGAGAGACGTCAGATGAAAGATGATTTGCTATTGCGTCATATCTAACTGCCACAAACAAATAATGAATACCCAAATGCATTACATTCTAGAAGTTTTTTAATGCTAGATTAATTACAAAAACCAAAAAAAAACTATCCAAAGCTATTGGGTCAGTGTAGTGCAATAACTGATCAATCGCGTAACCGAAGATTATTCATATGCTTCTATAAATAATATAAAGCAGGGAATAGGGCTACACTAGTGCTGAGAGATTAAAAAAGAATTATAAATTCATACATGCTAGAGAAAACAACTAAAGGCTTGGGGAACCACGACTTGCACATATAAAATAAATTATCTCTCCATCCATAAAATGTGACTAAGAATACAGACCTATCTCGCATTTATTGAAGGTAAGTACAATATTAGCAAACGCTGAGTTATCTTGTCCGATCCAGAATATCAAATAGTCATCCATACTGTCCTCGGCTGAAATATACCATGTCACACCACCAAGGCTGTACTTGAGTGTTGAACCAGATTGTTCCATGCTAGAACAACTATTCAGATAAGTTGCCGCATCACTGTCAATAGACAACCCCCCAGTACAAGAGTTTCCACTCGATTGAGGACACTCTTTTTCTTCTGTAGAACTTGACGATGGACTCATAACTGAACACAGAACATCTGCAAACTGAACTTCAGCATTGCAAGGACATGATTTGCTTGACTCCTGAATTGCTCGTTTAATATCGCTCAGTGCATATGCATATTCTAGTCCATACAAGACCTATTTGAGCAGCCATATTAGCCCAAGAATATTACAATTTGACATTTTAATAAATGCAAGAAAAAGAAAACAATACTGAAAAGATTTAAAAAAAAACTTACACATGACTTAACCTACTATTTGTAGGAAACTGAATTCATGAAAAATATGTATTGTGTTACAGTAGAATGACAGCAGCAAGTTCACACAAATTTTCATATGAGATTGTTTTTGGTCCTAGGTAGTATAAGAATGACAGCAAAGATCAAAATATGCTGCTGTCTGAAAGAAGATATCTCAATAATGGTTAGCTGATATTGATTTCCATACTAGCAATGTTGATATCACTAGTAAATGTTTTAATGCATGAAGATAATCCTGAGAGCCAGATATGTCTTGTATTTTCTCGATGGATTGATATTATTAAGAAGGCTCCTTGTTTCAGTATCAAAAGCATATCATTATTCATACATTGATCTTACAGTGTAATATGCTATATTGTCGACTTCAGACTGGTAAGGAGGTACGGGCTACAGCAATGTGACTTATTTGATAAATAAACAATAGTTTTGGAAGAAAGAAACACTTTGTCCCATACCAGAACACGTTTATTGCTTTTCCTCGAACACTCCAGCAATGAGCAGGCACAGGAATTGACATCCAATGGGGCCTTCCCAAATACAAAGAAAGCTGGCAAAGTTGACGTTCTACATTCAAGTCATCAATATAAAAATCTATTAGCAGTCTACCAATCACTGGCAATAAATGGCTTTCAGCAAGCTAGATAAATGTCAGCCTCAGAATGTAAAACAGATAAGTGAAATTGGTACGATAAATATCTTGCAGAATGATAAAACATCTGCGAACAATTTGATCTGAGCTTAACAGGCTCGTCCTAAATATTGCCCTGTTACTACCTTTGCTACATTTCTCTGGCGTTATTACCCAGCAATTTGAAGAAAACCCATAGATAAACATAATGCTTCTTGAATGAAATTAGGAACCTAAAACCAAACTTATGCACCCCCCTCAACCCTTGATAAAAAAGTCCAATTTTTGAAAGGAACAGGGCGCAATAACAGAGGAGGGTCGACGAGCGAGCTTGCTCACGGGCTCATGCAGGCGTGGCCGTAGTGGACGACGCACTGGGCGTCGATGTAGGACGCGCCCACCTCGTCGACGCAGCACGAGTTGTACACCGTGTCGGCCATCACGAACACCCTAACCCCGCCGCCGCCGAGCTCCCGCCGCAGCGCCCGCGCCCCCGCC
>LAPY01002988.1:3515-29068 GCA_000970635.1 Eragrostis tef
ACAGCAAGCAATCCGCCAGTCATGTGGGGAACGAGCGGCAGCGCCGACGCCACCGCGTACAACAACCAGCTCGAGACCCAGCAGAGCGAGGCGTGATTCGAGCGCCCCTGCGTCTTCCTCTCGTCCCCCTGTACAGCAGGCGCGTCTGATGATGAGGTGGTGCAGGTGAGAATGGCGGCGGCCGCGGAGGCTGCCGTGGTGCGCGTTACCAGCACCGCTCAGCCCCCGCCGGCGTCGCTCAAGTGCGGCACGCTTGTGTCAGCCGAGTGAACGGCATCACCACTCAGGATGTCGTCGTAGATGTTCCCCGCGGTGCCGGCGCGTTTCAGGACGACTTGGGCCTCCGTGCTGCTTTGCTTGAGAGGATGCAGTACAGTACAGTGCCTAATTAAGTACTGCACCGTATAATTAAGCATGTTGCCATTCATCATACATACGCTCAGCTAGGCAGTGCTATGTGGTGACCACGGTAGGGCACGCCTGGTTCCAAGGTGCGGAGTTATGCTCGATATACCTTATAAAAATAAGGTTAAAATCATCTCCATGTACTTTATAATTTACTATATTAATCTTAGAAAAAATAATATGTGAACATTTGGTTTCAAGATTAATAAACGGTCAAGATTAAAATCAATTTTAAGAATATTTGCTCTCCTTATCATCATCATCACCACAAAGTATGCAGATTGCAGAATCTCTCATTGTTAGACCCATCCCAGTATGCTATGACCCTGCAAAATTTGTAGTTAACAATGGGAGTTTGTTGCGCACCGGCTCGGGCCTCCTGCTTATTCCAGCTCCTCGGTTAGGATCCTAGGATAACTCCCCTTATAACATCCCCAAAGGACTATCCTACGTGGATGAGAAGGAGAAGAGAGAAGACAAGAGCCAACTCTTTGCGCTAAATTTAGAGTTGGCACGAGTACTTGTAGACTCTACTCTACCTTTGGAGACACCAACAGCACAGGGTAACAATGCATAAAGACCTAGAGAACAAACATGTTGGTAAGCCACGCTGCTCTATCATTCGTCCTTCATAAATGCACAAAAGAAAAGCCACGCCCCAGAGATCATTCATGGATGCAACTTGGACAAAGAATGGAATATAGGTGTACAAATTCTTTGCTTCAACGAAAGTGAAGGCATCAAGAGCCTATGCCTCGTTACAAGTTCATGCACTTCCTTTCATGTTGGGATGTTTACTTTGCAGGACCACACAACTTATAGTCTCTCTATAATACACGACAGATTGCGAAATGCTTGTGAAGAGAGCCAGGGGATGCGTGCTACGAGATCTGCAAAATAGATCACTAGTTTCAAAACGTTGTTGGTGCATATCTTCGGCAGTATCTGTCAGCTGCTGCATCATGAAAGCTGCTCCATGACAAGGGAGTGTATAACAGAAGAGTCTGTATCATCATGTTATATATAAAATTATTTCAACAATACTCTTCTTCTGCCATCATTGAGTATAGTAACACGGCGTCATGTCATCTACTCCATCTGACTACAAAGCACTGTTGGGTATAGATTTACAGAAAGAAAAAAAAAGGAAAAACTTGTATGCATTGTAAAAGGGGCACCCAGGATGTCCATCACCTATCATGTTTGTCTTGTAGGCAGGTACATGTTGGGTATATCATCCACCTCTGATGCTAACCTTGCCTTCTTAAGGAGGGCTTGTATGCTTCCGTACCAGCAGTTTGCATCTCCTTTGATCAAAGTGGCAATGAATGAAAAGAACAGAAATAGATGACAGCCAATGACGCAGTTTCTCAGCAAAGACACCTCTTTTGCCTTTCTCCTTTAAACATGCAACCTCAAAGAAAATTATCAATTCTCTCGTTCTTGGGATAAGCCTATGTTGCAAATACTTAAAAGAAACATATCTGCAATCCTTCAGATTCTGGTCGCTTTGCCTTTTGCTTTCCAACCCCTTTGTCCTCTTTCTCTTTTCCCTTTTCTTTATTTCTAATCCTACTTCTCACTCTATCACCTCGTAGTACAACATTTTCCCCCCTGCAGCTTTAAGCATCTTCTCTTTGCTTCTTCAGTCAGGCATGCATAAAACCTTCTAGTGTTAAAACAATTACAGTTGGGTCACCATACTTGCACACCATTACCTTCATTTCCTCAAACCATCAAGCCTGACCTAGTGCCGTCATGGCGGGGCTTGGCACTGGAGCAGGACCTCCTGTCGTGAATGTGTACCATGAGAAATCCAGAATCCTACCTGATGTGTCAAGGGTGCTCGCATGCCTGTATGAAAAAAATGTCAAGTTTGAGACAATCAAAGCCTCTTATAAGGACCTACTGAGCCTCCAGGTAATTTCTGTATACTCCAGTGCTTTTTGCAATAAGAAGATTAAGAAACAGTTTGTTTAGCTTATTGACCTTATCTCAAGCTTGTACCTGTTTCCTCTATCTCTGCAGGCGTCTAGGAGTGTTCCAGTTCCGTTCTATGATGGGCCCGTATTTCTGCAAGGTAATGCTGCTACCTAATTGGGTAACCAAGCCTTCTAAATTCTTCGTTGTGCACTCCATGACTCCATAAGGTTGCATGGTTTTAGTGATATACAGTTTCGGAAGGTACCAAAAACACTAATCATCTTGATGAATGACAATATGCTGCTTGAATCTTGAGTATGAACCTTGAACCTTTCAGTGAAAACAAGAAACAAGGTACATGTAAATATGAATAGCTCAAATATTCTATTTGTGACCAATTCATTGTGCAAAGAAATAACAGATTACACATTAATTCTACTAAGCTGAGCTACAATTTATAGCAATTAAACACAGATTCTCAATGATAAATTCCATAATGTGGTTGCCCATTAAAGATGCAAAAATAAAAGAACTTCAATTGTTTTTGTTTCTGTTTCCTTCCATATTAGTTTACGCTGAATAGAACATATTATAAGATTTGTACAAGTCTTTTACTCTAAAATAGTTATTACATCCGTGCTTATACTAGCCACAAAGGGCATATGAACTATATTAGAATGCAGGCAGTAAAGTCTCCATTATATTTTTAATTGATATTAATGCTTCTCACCATGATTGAAGAAAACAAATTATCAATTATTGCTGTGAAGAATAGAGCATGTATCAGGGGTTACAAGTTCTAACATACGTGCCACCCTTAACGCTTGTGTTTAGATTTATATAGTAGCTGAAACTAATAAAATGGAACGTCTGAAAGTAGCAAGATAAACAAGGAATGCATATACACAATATTTCAGGTCAAAGGCTCCTTACACAATCCTGTCAAGCCAAATAAGTGTATTTTCAACAAAAAAAAAAGAAGTCAGCAAGAACATAATGCCGGGGAACAATCTGTGGATTGGATAAATATAGCTTACTACATAAGATTTTGAACGGGCTCAATGTGAATGGAACTCAGAGTTCAGAAAGATATGAACCAAGAAATAAAATCTGCATCCTCTGAATATATAATTCGTCTCAAGCGTTGTGGTTTTCAAAATAATAATCCGATTTCTATTCAGTGCGCTCGTTAAAGTGAAAAGAATAGGGAATTCTGGCTGAACAAAATTTGATGTTTTCATTCCACTCGTGCTCGAAACATTAGAAAAGTTGTACCAGGGTCATGGTTAGAATGTGAAATGCAAGGATGTTCCCATGTTTTGTAAAATATTTTCCAAATGAAAGGATCAAGAACTTCAACAGCGTTTGTCCTAGCAGGATTCCACAGCACAAAATGGTGCTCCTTTTGATACACGGATAAACGAATTTAATTCAATTTTTCAAGAAGAGTTTTGTAGCTTTAGTTCTTTACTACATACTTTGGGCCAGAATGCAGAACTAACATGTCCCATGAACTACAGATTCAAGAGCAATCTGCCGCTACATAGCAGAAACCTACGAGCATCAGGGGTATCCTTTCCTCCTGGGAAAGGATGTCCTGGAGAGGGCTTCCATCGAACAATGGCTACGGCACGAGGAGCACGCCTTTGACCCTCCGAGCCGGGCACTGTTCTGCCACATCGCCTTCCCACCACAGCACGAAGACGATGACAACGAGGGCATCAACCGAGAGACGAGGAAGCTGGAGGAAGTCCTGGAGGTGTACGAGCAGAGGCTCAGTGAGACCGAGTTTCTCGCCGGGAACAAGTTCACCCTTGCCGACCTTGTTCACCTTCCAGGAACCTACCACGTCATCACATCCAAGAGGTTTGCTTACCTGTATGACTCAAGAAAGAACGTGCAGAGGTGGTGGCACGAGATCTCTGCCCGGGAATCCTGGCAGAATGTGCTGAGGGACATGAAGATTGTTGAGGAGGAGCATGAACTTGAGAGGCAGCGTGAACTTGAAGAGCAGCAGAAGCAGCAATGGCTGACAGAACCTTCCCCAACATTTGGTGGTCGTGACGTCCGCATAGATCCTAGGATTCAAGAGGGGACAAAGTCACAGACGGTTCTGGTTCCACCTCCCAGCACTGGTACCATCTCAGCCTCCATCATCCCACCAGCCCCACAAGATCATCGAACTACATCTGACCAGAAGCCTTCTTCACCTAACCAAAGAAAAGAAGGTGGCTTCTTTACAGCCCCTGAAAAACCTCCACCACCCTCAGGAGAGACAGACTCAACCACTCGGAAATCACCTAGTGACACCCCAGCGCCAATTCCTACCACTGCCAAGACACAACATCAGAAAACCGATACTGAGAAGTTCGCCCACAAAGGTGCTCCATCTCCTAATGAAAAACCTTCACCTCCCTCAAGGCAATCCGATCTCTCGACTCAGAAAACACCTAGTAGTGTCAATGGCACCGAAAGTACCTTCTTTGCCCCATCTTCAACTCCTAGCTCTCGCACGATGCATCAGGAAACTGACGCTGAGAAGCCCAGCTACATAGATGATTCTTCTCCTAGCAAAAAAAGCCATAAATCACCCAAAGAAGCTCCTTCTAAGCCCCATGTTTCTGATTTCTTCCAGGCTAGTGGCCATAAAGATGAGGCAGGATGCCTAGCTAAGCCTAGTACACAGGATTCCACAAAGATCCCCAGAACCAGTGAGATCGGTGATACAGTTTTTACTGACAAAGATTCCCACAAAAATGGACCTCATCCCAGTGAGACTAAGAGAAAGCCTACTGGTGTTAGTCCTCAAGTTGACAAGCCAGTCCCATTTACAAACACCACACCTGACACACAAACACCAGAAACTCCTTACGTAAAGCCTCCTGAACAGAGAGGTACAAACACTTCTATTGGTTCCGAGACAGGTCAAAAACTGAAAAGTGATGTACATACTACTGGTACACCTTCCAACGGAGATACCCATGTCATTAATGATGTTGACAGATTCTCGACTAAGAGGCTCCGTGCAGTGTTTAATCCAGATATTGAAGATTCTCAATACCCTGCCAAACAGGAGGAAGCACCAGTTGTCCCCAAGAATCGTTCAGAGATAAATGTCAGAGAAAAGAAAACAACAACGATCCCAGATAGTGGAGAATCTGGTGGTTCTCCATCAACTGACGAGCAACTTCCTTATGCCCCAAGCACTGAGCAAGAAAAGAGGGACACATTGCCACCAAAAGGAGGGATGGTTACCAAAGGGCCAGAAAAATCACCATCTATTCAGCAATTACCTCCTGGTGCTCCTAGCAGTGGTAAATTAGCCAAAACAGCAACTGCTAACACTGGAGCACCACAAGGTGCAGCACCAAGAACCCCAACTGATGCCAGAAGTGGTTCAACAGTAGTGCATAGAGCTGAACCAAGTACTATTGTTACGAGTGATGAGCAGACAGACAAGAATTCCAAAATGGGTCAAAGGAAGCTGGAAGCCACCCCAAGTAAAACACCACCTGCTGATAGTCACGGTACTTCAGCACCAGTCCAGGAAGGAACTCGTGATGCCCGTGTGAAGCAAGAACCAGGTGGCCTAAGGGAGATCCTGGATGTTCAAAATACCGGTGATGGTGACACAAGCAAAAAGGATGCTGTTGAAAAAAGAGGAGCAGAACCAACTTTAAATTCCCAACAAACAACAGAACCAATCAAAGGAGTCAGCCCTACCTTACAAGGCATCACTGGCGATGACTCCACCAAGGCACCACCACCTGCACCAGTGCAAGCACCGGCTTCCAGTGGACAGAATGCTTCAGTCCCCCCTGAAGGTACTCTTGATACTAATGGCAAGGGGGAAGTCAAACCATCTCCTGTTGATCCAAGTGGCACACCCACCACCACAACAGGAAGGCTAGCACCAATTCCTGACTCACAACGTCCTACAGCATCAGGTATACTAACTAATACTGAAAAGAAAATGCCTGATCTGACTATGTTGATATATTGAAACTTTATCATTTCACAAACTCGTAAAGTTGCTTCTCGTACAGCAGGTGCAATGATTTTTAAAAACATTTGAGTTATTGCCAGTCTAATTATAGTTACACTTTCCTTTTAGGGACCAATAGTCCTTATGTTCAGGACAGAAGTAATCTATTCCTCTAAAACCTTTATAAACTGTTCTTGAATGTGGTTTGATGATAGTCTTACATCACATTGATCAGGTAAAATGTCAGCTTGGCCTTCAGAACTGCCTTTATCTGATACAAGGAATGAGAAGACTGGTATTGCAGAAACTAGTCAAACCAGCACAGCAGCACCCAATGAGCAGCTGAGGAATATGTCGATGAAGTTGCATGAATATGTTGATGAAGCATACGAGGAACAAGTATCTGCACAACAGCTGCCAAGTATTCAGTCTGGGGCTAAACTAACAGAGAACAGGACGAGGGAAGGTGATGATGCAGCACAAAATGCTAAAACTGGCAAGCCCAAAGAGGAGGACCACATTCCAAATGCCAATGAAAATAACAACAGCAAAGCTCAAGAAGCAACAACTGATGGACCATCCAAGCTGCAGATACAATCTGGGGAGAACGAATCTAAAACTTCAAAAGACCGTGGCACAGGAACCAACGAGACAGCAAATTCTCATAGCTTAGAAACATCCAGAGAAGTACTACCATCAACCCCTGCGAAGAGTGTAGAACAACAGCAACTACAAGGAAATAAGTTTGGTACATCAGCGCAAAACAATGTGAAGCAGAGTTCTGAAGCCACAACAGTTGGGTCCGGAACAGAGCAGCTAAACAAGACTGTTATCCCAACAAAAGATGATAAGAACAATGGAAAAACTCCAGGAGAAGTTAGGCATGAAGAAAAAAACTCCTCTGATACTCAGCAGGTAAAAGACAAGACAAGTAACAGCAAATCGGATAGCTCAAGCAAAACCGAGGGTAACGAAGATAATCTTCCTGGGTCACAGAGAAGTGGCTCATAGCCAAACATATGAAGCACATCTGCTATGTCATTGTCTTTCAGCTTCTTTCTTTCGGTCTTATCAACCTTGCCACTTCCACATGCTGATGTAATAAGGTCTATTATCATCACTTAAAAGACCAATCATGCCAATATCATCCATTTGACATGTCATATCGCTGTTCTTCTGTTGAGAAATGACTTGTTATATTTCAAGGTCCTTGTCTATACATGAATACAAAATCTTGGCTTCCCCAATAAATGTCCTTTTGTAAATTATATTAGTGCGTTTGTGCAGTTCCGTTGTAAATTATCTCCATCCGTTCATCTAGCTGTCTCCAATTGCTAGCGCTCAGATGACTATCTTCTCTAGATCACCATTGCCATGGGCAAGTAACCTCAGGCAGATTATTAGCCCATTAATACGATTATAGAAACTCGTTTAGTCCTTGCCCACATGAGTGTGTCTCCTACTGGACGGCAAGTTACAAATACGCTGAGAGTGGAGAAGAAAAGGGAGCAAGAATAAATGAAGATCTAACTTTCATATTTTTTTACTATAAGGATAAATTTAGCAGGTATTGATCAGATAATGAAAATAAAAAAGGATTAATAGGACCTAGCACATTTCCTGGGCCCTTCCAATTTTTATGTGAAGGACAATGATTGGCCCTTTGTGGCTACTTATGTAATATAGCCATACCAAGAGCACACCAAATATCTTTACTCCTTATTATTTCTCTTGTGAATCCATGTGCGTGGAACGCGCGCCCTTACCGCAGCTTTACTCATTATGATTTCTCTTATGAATCAATGTGCGTGGAACGCGGCCCTACCGCAGCAAAATTTTGGTGCCGACAGGTGGGCCCACCTAAAACGCTCGACGCACCCCGCCCCTGATGGGAAAAAAAAAGAACTCGGCTCCTGCTCCCTCCCTCGCTCGACGGCGTCGTTCTGCTCGCGCCGCCGTCCCTCGCTCGCTCGACGGCGCCGTGGCTGCCCGCCCGCCCCCGCCGCGCCACACCAGCGCCGCGATGGACCGCTCCCTCTCCCCATCCTCCGCGTCGTCCTCCTCAGATCCGCGCCATGTCTCCCTCACCAATCCCTAGCCGCCACCCCCAACAAATTCGGCTGCCCCGGCCGCCGAAAGCTAGCAAAACGGAGAGAGGGGGGGGGTTGGAACTAACTTTCATATTTTTTTACTATAAGGATAAATTTAGCAGGTATTGATCAGATAATGAAAATAAAAAAGGATTAATAGGACCTAGCACATTTCCTGGGCCCTTCCAATTTTTATGTGAAGGACAATGATTGGCCCTTTGTGGCTACTTATGTAATATAGCCATACCAAGAGCACACCAAATATCTTTACTCCTTATTATTTCTCTTGTGAATCCATGTGCGTGGAACGCGCGCCCCTGCCTTTTTATTTTAATCCGAATTGGATTCACTCAAACGTGTCTTACTGATAAGACAAATGAAGTATCCGAATTGGATTCACCTGAGTTCGAAGTGACATGCTATCAGTCACATCCGCCGAACACACAAATAAAATATTCCAACTATTTTACTAACGTATCCTTATCGAACTCTGTTGAAGCAAGTACTACACGGTTCGAACTCGGGTGATCGCGACCAATATATATCTATCGCCTGAGGATAAATCGTTCTCGCCGACTCCAGCTGTTCTGTGGAGGTGGAGGAACTTGTAATCGAGGAACCCAAGGTGTTCTAATTTATGGAAGTCTAAAGTTACCTCAAGTAAATATTTGTATATGAATTATCATTTGAATTGTGAATATAACAGAATTTTATTTTCAGTTGATCCATCTATGCAAAAATGGATAATACTGCAACTTCGTTTGAAGACAATGCTCACAATGGTGACAAAACTGAGCAACTAACACCAGGTAATTTTTATTTAAAAAAACTTGGTCTTACTTATTCCATAAAATTTTATTTCTTGCGAACCTATATCAAAATTAAAGTATTATTAACCAAGAAGCATAAAGTATTGGAATTTCCTACGTGTGCTCGGCATTTGTTTTTTAATATGCAGAAGGATACTTACTGAAGAACAAAAGGATGCAAGATGAGCAAGAAATAGGGCCCGATATGCAAAAATGACCCCAGAACAGAAGAATGCAAGAAGAGGTATTTTTTAAAAAATGAATATTTAGGAAAGGTGAATTTTGATAAACTAAATAATATTAACTATATGTCTCATCACTTTTATAGGGAAAATGTCTGAAGAACAAAAAGATATTAAACTTTCAAAAAAAAGAGCTCGATATGCTAAACGTTCAGTGGAACAAAAGCAAGCAACACAGACTTATGATAATAAACGTTTTGCTAAAATAAGTGCAGAGCAACGGATATCAAAAGTGGAGAAAACAAAATCTCTCAGAAAAAGACGAAGAGAAGAAGGAGAACTGTGCTCGGAATCCATTGCAATGGAAAATCCATTTTTTGTTCCTGATTTGGTATTTCCAGATGGTTCTGCTCAAGCAAAGTCTAATCCAAAAACAGGAACCGATCCTCCAGACATTTCAATGTTAGGTCCAACATGGAGACCTCTTCATATCCCACCTGTCCAGGATCAGTCCCGACATAACGATGACGATAATTCGTCCAACAAAGTATGTGGTACACGTCATCAAAGAGTGACAAATGGTGAGAGACAAGCTCTGCGTTCGCGTCGAAACGAGCATTTCCATAAACCAAAAAATCCGCTTGATCTTTCACTGGAAGAAGACAATTCATTGACAGATGATGAGATAGCTGGCTGTCAAAAAACAGAAAAGGATGACAACGGTAATTTAATTGACAATATCTTATTATATCTTTTATTGCATGTAGTCCAGACATATATAATCAAAAAATACTTTTTATTCTGTGTATGAAAACCTATTTTGTTCACTAAAGCAGGTACCAAGGTGAATGATGAAAGTGTCGTATATGAGAATGACTCAGAGATTGATGATGAAGACATATGGCTTGAAAAAGGTAATAATTTTTTAATGTTATTTTTACATATATGATGACACATTCATACGTTATATCTTAACTTCATTTTTTTTAACTTATAGATGTGGATACATCTGAAAATATGAAACCCAACGTCAAAGATGATGTTGATAGTTCACCAAACTGTAGCAAGGATGATCCATATGACATCGTATATAGCAATCTACCTAAGGAGATTCACAAGTTGAAACCCACAGAAGATTGCAAACATTGCGGTGCAAAGCGTTTCCAGTTTGAAACAAATGGTTTCTGCTGCCGTGGAGGAAAGGTCAAGCTAGCCAACCAAAATGCACCAGAAGAGATAATGAATCTGTGGAAATGTACTGACTCTACGTCCAGACATTTTCGTGATCACATCAGGTGGTTCAATGGACACTTTTCATTCACTTCACTTATCTGCTACCTAGATGATAGCACTATGGATTCCAAGAAGCACCCAATCTACACGTTTCGAGCGCATGGTCAGATGTATCATAACATTCGAGGTTTTGAGAAACAGGACGGCAAGGAACCGGAACATCTCCAACTTTATTTTTATGATAACGACCCTAACCTAGATTACCGACTTCGTCGCGCTCGCCAGGGTCAAGAAAAGAAAGATAAAGAGGTTATTTCAATGTTGGTCAATATAATGAAAAGAAACCCATACTCTCAAGGACTTAACATTATGGGTGATGTGCCAGATATTGAAGACTACCGTATAACATTCAACTTGGACCATCAGATGGATCAAAGAACATACAATCAACCAACATCTTCAGAGGTAGCAGCTGTGTGGGTTGAGGGAAGAAATCTAGCAAAACAATTTGATAGAAGTGTCTGTCTGCAAGGAAAAAATCGAGAAATCCATTACATCCGATCGATTGACGCATCATATGATCCTTTGTCGTATCCTTTATTCTTTCCAAGGGGGGAACCAGGATGGCACATGAATATTCCACAACACGACAAAAATGATGAGAAGATCAAAGCCAAATCAGCTACAAAGAAAAGAGAGAAGGTTCTAGCCATTTCAGCTAGAAATAATGCCGAGAACAAAGAAGAAAATGGCAAAGGTGAGTATTGTTCGTTACACCAATTAATCATCTATGTTCTTATAAGGCAATTCATTCATGAAATTTAATGTCAGTCAAATCATGTACATACATCATTCGCTACAAAACAAATACAAAATGTATCATTCTGCCAGTAAGACAACTGCGCTTGATACATGATGTTGACTTTTCATATAGATTCTTAATTTGTTTAAAAATGAGCAGTCGTCATATGTAGTTTGTAGTTTACCACTCTAAAGTCCTTTGCAAACCATAAATTTAACACTTTGCTACAAGCCAAGACACCACAATGATATACTGTCCTCTGACAAAATGATGAAAGTTTGAATATGCCAATAATATACTATCCTTTGCATAACATCCCCTGAATTGTAATGAGACAAATCCTGGATAGTAGTAGCATTTCTTCAAAAAACAGCGTGCATCTGAAAGTAAGGAAAAAAAACATCACTGACAATTTACCTTAAGAAAACATATTAGTATGACATCCACAAAAACTCAACTCATGATTTTAAAATTTTAAGAAATATATATGTTGAACTTAGAGATAGTGACAGAACACAAACGACACTGCAAACTGCATGATTAAACTTACAACACAGAACACAAGACATCCTGATACTTTTCCCAAGATGCAACCGATTGTATAATACCTCTAAGTTTCTAGACAAAAACATCACATCTAGCCATATTGATTTATATTGTATTTGTTTTTATATATTCATGGCAGGATCTGGGGATGGCAAGAATATTTCAATTCGGGAATATTATTGTTACAAGTTTCAAGATCATCCAGGAATATTCAATCCAATTTTATATGGGAAGCGTCTGTTCCAACAATTTGCTGTTGATACATACATAAAAATCGAAGGAAGCAGACTGGATTACATACTGACCCATCAAGATGAGTTACGAGCAGACTTATACCAGGGACTGTTTGACAGTTTAGATGCCGGAGAGGTCAAAGCAGCTGCAGTTGGAAAACGAATTGTGCTAAACAAGTCATTTACTGATGGTCCGAGGGACAAGCGAAGACGCTATATGGGTGCCATGGC
The DNA here is from genome assembly GCA_000970635.1 of Eragrostis tef. Classification (NCBI taxonomy): domain Eukaryota; kingdom Viridiplantae; phylum Streptophyta; class Magnoliopsida; order Poales; family Poaceae; genus Eragrostis; species Eragrostis tef. The sequence goes on from LAPY01002988.1 coordinate 15,955, forward strand.
ATTAGTCAGTAAATATGGAAAGCCTGACATCTTTCTAACCATGACATGCAACCCAAGATGGGATGAGATACAAGAAAATTTGTATGATGGCCAAACAGCTGTGGACCGTCCCGATCTGGTTGTTCGTGTGTTTAGGGCAAAGCTCGAGGAGTTGAAGAACAAATTGCTAAAACAGCATATTCTAGGCAGAGTCAGAGCTTATGTGTATGTGGTGGAATTCCAGAAGAGGGGCTTGCCACATGCCCATTTCTTACTTATCATGGAAGGAAGATACAAGCTCACTTGCCCAGAGCAGTACGATCGACTAATCTCTGCTGAGCTCCCAGACAACAAAAAATACCCTCTACTTTATGGTATGGTAACCAAACACATGATGCATGGTCCATGCGGCAGGCTGAATCCTGAGTGCGCTTGCACAAAGGGACGAAAATCTTGCAGGAACAACTATCCACGTCAATATAACAATGCTACTATCCAGGGAAAGGACTCATACCCGTTGTATCGTAGACGACGAAATGGGCTTCAAATACGGATAAATAACGTATGGATGGACAATCAATGGGTTGTTCCTTATAACCCTCACCTCCTGCAATATTTCAACTGTCACATCAATGTTGAGGCATGCGGAAGCATCAAATCAGTAAAGTATCTGTTCAAATACATCTACAAGGGACATGATCGGGCATCAATTACTGTTGGCGAAGCAGGAAATGCAGACAGCAAAGTGGATGTAGATGAAATCAAACAATATAGAGACGCGAGGTGGGTTACTCCTGAAGCTATATGGAGGATTTTCGATTTCGAACTAAGCGAGAACGACCCCCTGGTATTGCAACTGCAACTACACCTTCCAGGAATGCACATGGTCACATTCAATAAAAAACAGGATATAAGGAAAGTTGTAAAGCGGCTGGGAATTGAAAAATCAATGCTTACAGAGTATTTTGAAACAAACAAGAGTGACAGCAAAGCAAAAGATATATTGTACAAAGATTTCCCTGAGCACTATACTTGGCAAAAAGATAAAAAAAAACTGGAAACCAAGGGTTCGTCAAGATAAAATGCAAGTAGGAAGAATCGTCCAAGCACATCCTGGAGAGGGTGAACGATATTACCTCCGTGTCCTCTTGAATAACGTGACCGGAGCAACATCATTTGAATACCTACGAACGTTTGAAGGAGTTACATATTCAACGTTTCGTGAAGCTGCACAGATACGTGGTCTGATCGAAGGAGACAACTCATGGGATGACGCTCTCACAGAAGCCACGCAATTTGCAATGCCGGCATCTCTGCGACGGTTATTTGCTATTATATTAGTGTTCGGTGAACCGATAGATGTACGCCGACTTTGGGACAAACACTTTGAGGCGTTATCAGAAGACTACCGTCGTGTTAATCCTTCCAAAACCGCTGTAGAGCAGCTGGTCCTAATTGATATCAGAGACATGCTACAGTCCATGGGGAAGGAAATGAAAGATTTCCCTACTCTTCCATTGATTGATAATTCACATGACGCCTCCAAAGATATTGCACGAGAGATATATGAGGAGTTGACAGTAAAAATAAACGATGAAGATAAAAAACTTTCTGAGTATCTCAACGAAGAGCAGACTGCCGCGTACAACAAGATCCTATCTGCTGTAGACAGCGAAAATGGCGGTGTGTTTTTCGTCGACGGTCCTGGAGGCACCGGTAAGACATTTCTATATAGGGCACTATTGGCAACAGTAAGAGATAAGAACAAAATCGCTATCGCAACAGCAACATCGGGCGTTGCTGCTTCCATAATGCCAGGAGGAAGAACAGCACATTCTAGATTCAAGATACCACTCACAATCCACGATGGAGATAGCTGTAGCTTCACAAAGCAAAGTGGAACTGCCAAACACCTAGCAACAGTAAGAGATAATGACAAAATCGCTGTCGCAACAGCAACATCGGGTGTTGCTGCTTCCATAATGCCAGGAGGAAGAACAGCACATTCAAGATTCAAGATACCACTCACAATCCAGGATGGAGATAGCTGTAGCTTCACAAAGCAAAGTGGTACTGCCAAACTACTAAAAGAGGCTTCTCTGATAATTTGGAACGAGGTAACAATGACAAAGAGGCAATCAGTGGAGGCGCTAAATAGCAGCTTGCAAGATATCATGGACCGAAAAGATTTGCCATTCGGTGGGAAAACAATTGTTTTTGGTGGCGATTTTAGACAAACTCTACCTGTCATTCGAAAGGGATCCAGAGCTCAAATAGTAGATGCATCATTGCGTACATCTTTTCTCTGGGATCACATGCAACACCTGAAGCTTAAACGAAACATGAGAGCAAAGACCGATCCGTGGTTTGCTGATTACTTATTGCGTGTTGGTAATGGAACAGAGAAGACAAACAAGGATGGGGAGATACTTCTTCCACAAGAGATATGCGTACCATCTACTGGCGAGGACACTGATCTAGATGCGTTGATAAACCATGTGTTTCCAGACCTCGACGCAAATAAGACCGACCCAAACTACATCACATCCAGAGCAATTCTATCAACAAGAAATGATTGTGTCGACAGGATTAACATGAAGATGATAAATCAATTTCAGGGTGAGGAAATAGTGTACCACAGCTTTGATACAGCAGTGGACGATCCACACAACTACTGTCCTTCAGATTTCCTTAACACTTTGACCCCAAATGGACTACCTCCGCACGTGCTGAAACTTAAAAAGAACTGCCCCGTCATATTGCTCAGGAACATAGACCCTGCAAATGGACTATGCAATGGAACAAGGCTGGTGGTACGTGACTTCCAAAAGAACGTCATTGACGCTGAAATAGTGCTGGGACAGCATGCGGGAAAGAGGGTATTCCTACCACGCATAAGTTTATGCCCCTCTGACAATGAAATGTTCCCTTTCCAATTCAAAAGGAAACAGTTTCCAATCAGAGTGAGCTTTGCAATGACAGTCAATAAGGCACAAGGCCAAACTATCCCCCACGTCGGAATCTTCCTGCCAGAACCGGTTTTTTCACACGGACAGTTATACGTCGCTCTATCTAGAGCCACATCACGACAAAATGTAAAAGTGCTAGCTTACCCGGCTGATCGTACAGCAAGAAAAAAGGGAACCAACCAAAAAGCAAAGAATCCCACAAAGGGTAAGAGGAAACGATCTGATGAAGACACAGAGAGAGTATCGAAGGCTGAAGGCGAAACATACACCAAAAACATTGTCTACAGAGAGGTCCTTACATCGTAGAGGTTGACTTACTTCAAACTCTTCATCTTCCCTTTTTTACAAACTTATTTTAAATTGATTTCATGAAAACCCAATCTAATGTAAAAAAATCTGTTTTATGCAGGTCAAAAGAAATTCAGAAAGTGCATCTTCACTATCAGCCAAATGAACCCTAGGTTTGCTAAGCACATCATTCATCCAGTACATTCAAAATGTAAAATGTAAAGAGATATACCTCTGTCCTCTTATTTTCTAGCTTCCTGTAATAACAACATCTCCTGAGATTGAATTGTTAAACTTTTGTTATTTTCCTGAAATAAAAAACAAGTATATTATGAGTCATACTTTCTCTTCCATCAACTGCCCCATCAAAAAATAACAGTAGCAAGCTTTCCATGTATTTAGTCAGAAACACTGAACCTTCAATCGAAATTTTCTCAACAGCCTTGGTAGCACTGCTTCTGACGCTGCATGAGAAAATTTCAGACTATTGTTCAACCAAATTTAAGAAATTTGAAAGTACACGGCAGCACATTGAGGAAGATTACAACGCTTCTATAAAAATCAGAAGAATTTGTAGTTACCCATCTAACACTCTGCTTGACAATGAGGAAGATTACAACACTTCTATAAAAATCAAAAGAATTTGTAGTTACCTTGCAAGTAGGGGTCGTACAGTGGCCGCAGCATGTACTGCGTCCTGCATTTACCATCAGCATGGTGGCGCACAATGGTAGCCTGGATCTCCCTGTCCCACAAACGCTCCTGCATCAGACCCATAATATGATTAGCACGTGAAACAATCACAGATAGATTAGCAAAAAAGAAATTTGTTCCCAAATTGATGCCTCAGATATGGCTGGGCTGGTGTAAACAACACCTATATCAGCCATCGATGCACAAAATTCGTCATCAGAAAACAAACAAAGAACGATGAGCAAGATTCACAAATTTTCTCACCAATTCAGTCTAGACCTACAGCTAATTCCTGATTCCAGATCTCGCTGAGGAGAATGGAAATGCACAGAACCCCTTGATGCTGGATCAGAGCTTGTCGATGAGAACGCTGAGCTGCATCACCCTGGACACGCCAGTTCCATGCATCATCTCCGGCGCCACCTCCAGCCACAGCCACGACCCCTCCTCCACGGCGGCCTCCCCGGGCGCCGCCGCGCAGCTCGCCACGTCCGTCTCGATCCCCACGCGGCGCGCCACGGCCCACGGCGTGCCCGGCGACGCGGGCGCCTGCGCCCAGAGCTCGCACATGTACTGCGGCCCGGCCTCGGCGTTCGACCGGACGCACGCCACCGAGACCGCCGCGCCGCGGACGCGCACGCACAGGACGAACACGGCATGAGACAACGCGGAAGTGAAATAGGAAGTTGAGAGGGACGGGACTCAGGAGGTCACCTCCTAACCATTCCTCAACGCGCCGGAGCAACTCGGAGAAAACGATGAAAAAAAAGGGAAAAAAACTTCCAACGTTTCACGGAAGACTGGACCAGCCCACCTCTTTCTGAACTGGGCATACATATGTTACGGACAGCCCATATACGAAAGCACAAACCTAATCCAAAACGATAAATCTCAGGAAAATATAAACACCGATTCGGAGGCCACAAAAATCTTAAACGCATAAACACATCAACCGGCAACCGCAACCAATCTGAAACACCAGACGACAAAAAACTCAAGCGACATGCCTCCAACGACAACGGCCGATGAAGAGCAGCATCGTATCAACACGTCGACGGCGCCATCATATTCCATGAGGCTCGGTAACATTACTAATCCAATTCTTAAAGTTTAAAATAGATAGGTATTATCATTCAAGTTGCATACAGTCGTCAATAATGGAGATCGTGCGTTCAGCTAGCCTTAACCTGTAGCATGATCAATCTGTTGATGGGAACTCTATGTACAGCCGAATGCATGCTAATTAATAGATATCAGAAACTACACTTGTTTCTTTCAAGCACGTATTGCCTGAACTTAAAATTTTACCTTTTTGTGTAGGAAACTGCTACTGCCAAGAGATGGACAACATTGGAAATTTTACAGTACACCATTCGGAAGAAGATTTTGAAGATTTCAAAAAGGAATTCAATAATGATATGGAGAAACAAGATGAAGAAAATCAAATGTAAGTAAATTTTTTTTATACATTCTTTCTTTCTTAAATTATAGTTTGACAATAGGTCCAAAAATATAATAATTTTTTAATTTTGAATAAACAAAATTGCAGATGGGTACATTTTCATGAAATAGAAACAAAATTTATGCCTCATGGATGGAACACGTGTGACATACGCGGCAGATGGAATTTCACAGCTAAAGTCTTAAAGAAGAAAGGAATACGCATGTGTAATGAACAAGCATTACTTCAATTTTTATTAGTAGATGAAGAGGTAAATTCTTTTCCTATTATTCCTTTTGAGAAAAATAAAAAAAAGAAGAGTAAATGACTATCAAAATTTGTTTAAACAGGGTAGCAGGATGGAAGCTATGTCATTTGGAAATAAGTGTATAACACTGGACAAAATCATTGTTGAAGGAAATATTTATGACTTTTCAAATTCCAACTTTATGTCCACGGATAATATCAACTTGAGCAATCTTTGGACTATCAGATCTGATTACTATGTCAAGATTTCTGCATATACAGAAGTGTTGCCTACAAGAAAGAAGATAAACATACCATTATGCCCACGAAATTTTCTAGAATTCGAAAATATTGTCATCCTGAAGCATCATACTTTCACAGGTAAGTTACTTGTCATACAATTAAAAAATTATCTACTAAAAAGGATAACAGTAATTTAAATTCATGTTTGCAGATGTAATAGGAATGTTGGCTATGTTTCTAAGCGAAAAAAAGGATCAAATTTCAGGGGGCGGCCAAGCAAATATGTTGCAATAATGAACATGAGGTATGACAAAAAAAAATAAAACTATTCAAAAAAATGTTCAACATATTGATGCAGAGGAAAGTTTCTCATCCTACAACTGAGGGATCAACAACTTGCAAGACATAGCACTGAATTAAAGGAAGCATCAGTTCAGTTTCATATACTTGCTGCAGCGCATATCAAAGTTGACTGGACAAGAGGTAAACAATTAAAGTAATTTAATATCGTATCAACTGATATAAAAATAACTCAATATTCACAATTGCTTAACACCAACTAACTGTGTTTTAGATGTATTATTCACTACGGCTCATAGCAATTTAATATTCAATCCAAAGAGTACAGAAGCCACTGAATTGCAAGGTAACATACTGAAATGCTTCATGCATATTTTTATTTTCAAAAAAAAAATCATGTATTGGTAATCTTACTAATGCAATTTTTTTGTAGGGTTAAGAAATAAATTGCTTCCACTACGTCCTCAAGCACGTCGAGACGCCCGTACATACATGGCCCGTGTTTTAAATATTCTTTGACAAAGAAGTACAAAAATTGAATACTGATACTTATAGTGCATTTAGTTGTCATTGTAAAGGCAAATACGAAGAGGAGTAGTAATGCCGTGACATCATGGTCAACAATGGAAATATTGCAGTAGACCAGATTTTGGTAGATTTTAATAAGGAAAAAAGGATTGAAAACCTTTTATGAAAAAATAAACTATCTGATATCACGGTCACAAGTTTATTTTTTGCCAAAAAAATGTTCTTAATTAATGAACTTAACATGATCCACAATGAAAAACCCCCCACGAATACTAGGGTCTTAAACAAAAACATAAACGTAACAAAAAATGACTACGTTCAAAAACGCATCATACGTTTCAAACTTATCCTTATCGAACTAACCCATTCATACCAAAGGCCGACGTAAATACGAAAGAATAAAGCCGGTCGCATCCGCCGCGTACGCACATAGTAGATTATAACGTATATAATCATTGAACTCGTGTCAACCAATCTTACCCGACGGTGCGAACTCTAACCAGACACAAAAACGTTTCCATTGACTTACGCACAAAGCATCAAACTCAAGTTCAAAACAGGCTCCAAAAACAGTTTCGGTGATCCACAATGAAAAAACCTCCAAAAAAAAAAGGTCTTAAAAAACCCCTATACGTAAGCAAACATGACTACGACCAAAAAAACAAGTTATGAGAAGGAACGCATCCAGTTAAAGTACGTATCCTTATCCAACTCGACTCCCTGTACAAGTGCACTTTCCCCGTTAATACCAAATACCCACGTACACGCACACAGCGTCCAAATACAACTCAACATACCAAATCGATTTCCGTCCGAGAAAGACTCTACTCAAAATCAAGTTCAAAACAGGCTCCAAAAACAGTTTCGGTGATCCACAATAAAAAAAACCTCCAAAAAAAAGAGTCTTAAAAAACCCGTATACGTAAGCAAGCATGACTACGTGCAAAAAATAGGTTATGAGAAGGAACGCATCCAGTTAAAGTACGTATCCTTATTCAACTCGATTCCCTATACAAGTGCACTTTCCCATTAATACCAAAAAATAACCACGTACAAGCACCCAGCGTCCAAGTACAACTCAACATACCAAATCGATTGCCGTCCGAGTACGACCCTACATATCGAATCGATTGGCGTCTGAGTACAACTCTACATACCAAATCGAGTTCTAATCAAAACTCCATAAACTGTTCTATAAAACCAAGCATATTGACGTCCAATGAAACTCACACCCAAAATCCTAACGCAACAAACCGAGTTCCTCTGCCTCGAAACCATATGAATAAGCGCCGACAAGCTCCGCGACGCCGACAAGTTCCTCCGCCCAATTCAGCCAGCGACCCTGCCTCCGGTAAGACCAGATACTTCCTTACGTCATCTTCCAGCAACAATCGCAACATCCTACAAATTGAGTTAACACATACGTCAACTTTTGTTAATTACAGATTCGGGAAAAGAGAAGGAGAAACAAGCACACAAGACAATGGAAGATATGAGAAACGGTAATGCTGAAGGAGACCGTGAACCAATGAATATAGAAACAGGTAAAAAAATAAATTCATATCAAAGATCAAAAAATATACATGTCTAATGTTTGTTTTTTAAAAAAAAAACTACCAGGAACAGGACGTGAAGATGATGAATTAATAGATTTAACAGAAACATCACACCAGCAATCTCCAGGTTAGTTTATGTAGATGTCCGTCATTAGAATTAAATTAAAAACAAAATGATTTTTGTTAATCGACTACTACTATAATTCTTCATTGCAGATTTGGAAAAAGAGGAGGAGAAACAAGCACAGAAGGAACAACTGAAAAACAAAACTGCTGAAAAAGCAGATAACACAATGAATATTACAGAAGGTAACACTTTCAATCCGTATAAAACTTGTTTAAACCTTCTGGTTCCTTCAGCTTTCTTTTTCCACAAAAAACTATCCATAGTATATTTACAAAAAAAATACCAATTATGCATGGCGATCCATAGACTTATTTTTGGTTATTTCAGGTTCCGATATCCAAAAAAATATTGAACAAGAAGAGAATTGCTACATGGAAATCAAACAAGAAGAAAAGTTGCAACAAAAAACAGGTACGTACACAGCTGAAAAAAGAAACTGCCGAAAAAGAGGATGACATTACAGAAGGTAAAACTTTCTTCATCATAGATTTAACAGAAACATCACACCAGCAAAATCCAGGTTTGTTTATGTAGATATCCATCATTAGCATTGAATTAAAAACAAAACTATTTTTGTTAATCGACTACTACTATACTTCTTCATTGCAGATTTGGAAAAAGAGGAGGAGAAACAAGCACAGAAGGAACAGCTGAAAAAAGAAACTGCCGAAAAAGAGGATGACATTACAGAAGGTAAAACTTTCTTCATCATAGATTTAACAGAAACATCACACCAGCAAAATCCAGGTTTGTTTATGTAGATATCCATCATTAGCATTGAATTAAAAACAAAACTATTTTTGTTAATCGACTACTACTATACTTCTTCATTGCAGATTTGGAAAAAGAGGAGGAGAAACAAGCACAGAAGGAACAACTGAAAAACAAAACTGCTGAAAAAGCAGATAACACAATGAATATTACAGAAGGTAACACTTTCAATCCGTATAAAACTTGTTTAAACCTTCTGGTTCCTTCAGCTTTCTTTTTCCACAAAAAACTATCCATAGTATATTTACAAAAAAAATACCAATTATGCATGGCGATCCATAGACTTATTTTTGGTTATTTCAGGTTCCGATATCCAAAAAAATATTGAACAAGAAGAGAATTGCTACATGGAAATCAAACAAGAAGAAAAGTTGCAACAAAAAACAGGTACGTACACAGTTATTATATAAATATTTTAGAGTATCGTCTAATGTTCATACAAAAAAAAATATAAGCAGAACCAGCAATTGAAGAGGAGAAACTCACAACTTCGACACAGCAGTCAAATGAACAATCTCCAGGTTTGTTCCTTCACCGAAACATAAAGTGAATATTTATATCGTCTTACTATGTATGCATTAAAGAGTTTTTACTGCAAATAAATATATATATATGCTCAGTGCTTATTTTAATGTTTCAAACAGATGGAAAGGCTTTAAAACAAAACACCACTGACCATGCTACGCCTATGCACAACAAACCAAAGAGGGATAGCTCAGCTGCAATTCTGCCAAAAGGTATGGAACCCACTCTTACAATGGTCATGCAAAAATTTGGTTTAGATTAATGCGATTCAAAAACCTATATTCTGCAGACTATAAGTGTACAGAATACGACATCGAAATACTCAAACCAATCATGAGCACACCAAAAGACGGAGAAGAAGAGCTTGTTTACTACCCAGGCGTTGCAACAATCAACAGAAAACGACTGGACTGCCTCTTCCAAAAAACAGGAGTACAAGCTTAGTTGAACGACGAGGTAAAAAAAAACCAAAAAACACACCAAATTTATATGATCCGTTGTAGCTAACATTTTTATGAAATTTCCAAACGCAGGTGATGAATGCTTACATTGGTCTCATGAATGAAGAGAAGAATTTACTGCACAGGACAGATGGAAGCGTCATCTTGGAAAATACGTTCATAGCAGAAATACTGAAAAGAGACGGAGAAAACGAAGAGGAAACAATGGACGAGTTCTATCCAGAGGAAGACAACAATAACAAAAGGGCGATGGAAGAAAGAGTCTCAAGATATCTCGAAGCTGACATGGTAAGATAAAAAAAACAGTTGTATGATTTCCTGCATGAAAATAAATGTCTGACATATTGCTTTTTTTCTGTATGTTCAAGATTTTCCTACCAATAAACGAACCAGAAGTGCATTGGTATCTGGGAGTGATCAACGCTAAGAAACGCCAGATCCAAGTATTAGATTCTCTTGGACGAAGAGATCGACAACATTTGAAAGATTCTGTAAGTACTACAATCATACAAAGAAAGTTTTTATTTCAGTTTTCAACAGCACGGCAAACTAACTTGCATTATGTCAACACCTTAGCTGCAAGGATTGAAGAGACAGATACGCAGGGTGCAAACAACCAAGGAGCTTAAGAGTTCCAAGTGGAAGGACCTAAAGGTTGATGAGTGGCCTCTTCAAGAAATCAGTGGCATTCCAAGACAAAACGATTTGTAAGTGTCACAGGGTCATTCTTTAAGCAAATTATATTATGCTGCATGATAAAACGTTAAAATATAATAAACAAAAATATGCAGGTGCTCGTGCGGTCTTTACACCTTAACTAACGCAGAATACTGGACAGGAGAAGAATTATCAGACCAATATGCTACGGTGAGCATCATTATATTTATATATATTACCTCATTCTATATCATACATCATAAACAAAAGACTAATCTTTTTCCAAAAAAAAAACACAGAAAGACATGGCTAACTTCAGGCCAAAGTTGGCTTCTATACTGCTAACCAGTAAGCTCAACAAGGCATCAGGCCAACCACCAGAGCAATACGACGACACTGGAAGCCCATCAGATATACAGATGATAGAAGAAAAAGACAGAAAAAAAACAGCCTCCAAGAGAAAAAGAAGCCCAATACAGAGCAAAAAAGAAGAAGATGATGGACTGCCTGAAGATACAAACAAGAGTCTTGATGCAATCATAAAGGAAGCCGAAAAAGAAGAACAAAATAGAAAAAGGACTTGCCATTCAGAATTTATGATAGACGACATAAATCTCGAAGACCTGGCACAGTTAATGGATGTCGAAGGAGAAGATGTTCCCCAGCCAACAGAGAAAGATCTCATAGATAAGGTCTGCGACATGATAACAATGATGGACGATCAGGCTGTGCTAGGGTAACTTCATAACAAACCTCCAAAAAAATATATCTTACAATACTTATCTGCTAACATACAAAACAAAAAATTCGTATTTCTTTTTTTCAGGACAACGTGGGTGCAAAGCTACAGCCCCCACAAAATATCAATCACTTTGGGACAAATGCAAGAGTTCTTACGCATGGATCAGCCAATGTCCAACAACATATTTGACATGGGAGTACGGATTCTAGCAAGCAGGGAACACCGGACCCTGCGAAGAACAAAACAGAGGATTAGAAAGCATTACATGGACAGCAGATTCTGCGTGAGTAAACCAACTTCCTTTCATTTACAAAACGTGCAAATTTAAAAAATTCTACTACAGTCAAATATATGATTTCTACTACGCAGGCAATCTCCCAATTTGGAACACACCCAAAGTTTCGTAAAGAACTGGACATCAAGGAACTATCCAAAACTTTGAAAAGCTGGCCTTCTCTATACTACGACATCTCGTACTGCAGATACGTAAGTCACTCTTTACAAACACCTTCCTAATTTTATAAACAAATACTAATTGTGATAAAAGTACAGGTACTTCTGCCATACACAGTAGCAGGTTATACACACTCTTCGTGATAGACCACGAAGAAAAAACAGTGAAGGTTTTTGACCCAAAACCAATTGATGATTCGTGGAAACATAGACCATGCAAGAGATACTTCAGAAAGATAGAAAATATCAGCACCAACTACTTCCAAGCAAGGAGGAAAGCCGGTTGTGAATCATAAAGTTTAAAAAAAGTATAATATGATTATATGAGTAACACTAATGAGTAAAAAAATGATACTAAGAGTTTTTTTTTCGGCTAGCCCGTGGCAACGCACGGGCACTTTTGCTAATAATTATTATGTTGGTTCATGGTTCGCCATTAGGATTGTTTTTTCCACTAGCGGGCCTTATGCATTCTGCAGCGCCACCAGCAAAGGCTTGCCAGTCGCCACAGAACGAGAAAAATGTCCACATAATACTGACTGTTTACATCAGTTTGTTCTGGTTTGATCGGAGGCTGTCTACATCACACTTTTTTCCCTTACTCAAAAGTACTGACCACGGCGCACGAAATTGTATGAACAGATTTACGCTAAGATTATACCTGACAGGCTGACACAAGGACTATCTTGCTACGATTAACATTTTCCCCCAATGTCAAAGAGGAAGAACATTCCTCAGAGAAAAATAGCGAAGTTGATACACAGAAAAGCCAACATTTCAGATAAACAAAAATTCCGAATAATTAAGACTGCACAGAGAGCAGTTAATCACAAGACGTTAATTTGAACTCATTCAGAAATTCGTCGCAATCAGCCCCCTGGCACCGGCATTGCACTATCCACATGGAGGATTACAGAAAGTCGTAGGATGGCACGGGAATGAGTGCACCATTCAGAACGCACGCTCTATCCTCAAGCTGCCCCACCGCATCATCCTCCATGCCGGCGGCTTCCTCGAGCAGCTTGAGTCCCGCCTCCCCACCTCCGCCGACGCCATCCCAGCCGATTTCAACGTCCTCGAGCATGCCTTGAAGCGTGCGCACTCTAAGCCCAACTCTACCGTCGGCACCACCGCC
>LAPY01002989.1:10532-26902 GCA_000970635.1 Eragrostis tef
CCGAGAGAGCCACGCACGCCGCGCCACCACGGCATGGCGCCGCGCTCGCCGCAGCTCCCCAACGCCGCCATGGCCTGACGTTGCGCCAGCGCCGTGGCTCCCCAACGCCGCCGCTGCACCCAGATCCATGCGAAGAGGCCCCGCCGCCGCCTTCTCAGCTTGCCGCACGGCTTGCCGGCAACTAACTCTGGCGGCGGCGAGGGGAGACGAGGGGATGAGGAGGGTGGCGGCTAGGGTTTGGGGTCGCCTCCCTAGTCGCCCGTGACAGAGCGACGCGGGGGCTGAAGAGTGTCACCCCTTTGTAAAGGAGAACGTTTTCAATTGCCGCAGAGCGAGCACGAGTCGCCGCGCCTCGTCCTGACGCCGCCCGCCCGGCCGTGAGTGAGCTCTATGTCTGGTGAGTACGATCGACGCCGTCCGCCGACCGACGCCGCACGTACGTGAGCTCCGCCCTTGTAGCTTCAATCGATCGTCCGTCTGCCGGAGCCTCTCTCTTGCGGCGCGAAGGGGATGCCTGTAGTGCAGCTGCAGATGAGCTACGTCGGGAAGGCGACCCACGTCCGATCGACGGAGCGGTGGACGAAGACGCCGATGTTGGAGCGGATGGTACGCTTGACTCGAGGAACGGGCTGACGGCCGGTGGATGGCGAATCCGCTGGTGCTGCACACGTTCCGGGAGGGGGTGGGTGCGCCGGTGATTGGCGCGTCCACGTACGCTGTGAGCAGGCAGGTGCCAGCGTGAAGAACGGGGGAAACGGGAGGCTCATGCTGCTAGCTAGGCATGGCGCGTTCTTAATTTGCTCCTCGCTAGCTTCAGGGCGCCACGCATGCCGTTAACGCAATACTAGTGCAGGGGAGATTAACTGGCTGTCGTTGCCAGTTCCCATTGGGACTCCATGTGCAGAACATACGGCGCATGGTCTGAGAACCCAGAAACTGATCTTGCTCGTTGGTTTCAAAACTTGCTCTCGCGCTTCTGATTGTAATAATTAAGCATTTGCCTAACACTAGAATTGAATCAGAGATTACATGGTACGCGTGACAACTGAGTAGTAGCGAGCAGAGTTTTAGTTAGCAGACGCCTTGATGATTCGTGAGATTCGTGCAGTAGCAACAGTACAAAGCAATTCTCAGGTTATAATGAGGTTCAGAGGTGTGACGGAACCCTGGTGTTTCCCATCAGAGAATGCAGGAGACGGCGAGCGACGCCAGTATGTGTGTACAGGTTAGAAGACGAAGGCGACGCTGGCGCAGGAGATTGATGAGGACGATGCAAAGATTTCAACAGTGGAGCAAACACATCATAGAGCGCTAAAGCCGATAAAAGTTTTGTTCTACTACAGCAAGACTTCAGCAGCTCCACAGAATTTAGCCAACTCGTGGCCCAAGGGCAGGTGAACAAAGGATATACTTGCAAGTTTCAGACAAAAATGATAATTCGTTTATTTATTTATTTTGCTTGCAAATTAAGTATCACAGAATGAAAGCCCAGAAGAAATCATACTGAATCAAAACAGATACCTGAATACTTTATGTTTCCATGCTTCAACTAAGTAAACGCTCACAGTAGGAAACCATTTCTGTTCTGTTCAGATCTCTGGTCTCCTGAAAAACTCTCTCGTACAGCAAGCACACGGAACGTTCTCGATTCTGAACTTTTACTACCATGCCACTGTACTCTCTACCATGACAGTGTGCGGCAGGCACGCTCAGCAATCTACAAACAGAGATGTATCCTGGATTACCCAGTGGGTCACTTCTCCCTAGCCCCTACCTCGATATCGATCAGAGGCAGTTGTTTATTTGTGTTTCAACTGAATAAGCATTGAAACATTACAGCAGCGTGGACAGTCAGTTAATATGCAATTACAGCAAAGAGGAAAACACGTTTCATGTGTATGCATTAAACCCTCATCAGATAAATATAAGCACGTGAGATAGCAATTTTAACGGAGAATCAGAATGCATACAACCGAAGATCAGAATGAGAGCAAAACTTGAGCATGTCTTGCAGTCTGCTAAAACCAAAGAGACAAGAGAATCAAAGCAGTATCATCTTACATCAACAAGATGTCACATAGCACACCACGATAAACTGCTGGACCCTCACCTACCGAACACTGGATTGGGGTGTCGATGTCAGGAGAGATGGAAGAGTTACACTAGATTGTTATGAACAAGACACTGCTAGTCATAGAGTATGTTTTCTTCTAGACTTTACCCTCCCAGAGACACTCAGGGGAGAGACCACTGTTAGTACGATTCTTTGTTGATGAAGTAAGTAGATCCCGTATCTGAGGTGGTGGCTGGAGACCCATGGCAGAAGCACGCTCCCAGCGCTGAAGTCGGGTAACACCAATGCATGGTCCAAATTTCATGTCCATGTCGAATTGCCGCAACTGCTCCTCTTGATCACCAAAATCATCTGCAGCAAGTTTACCACGAGCAAAACGGTTATGGTATCTAAAGAAAAACAAGCTTGAGCAGAGAACATTCTAAAGAGGACTACACTTATGATCTCTTGCAAGTACCTTTGAGATCCCAGGACCCATGAGAAATCAGTGCTGACGTCTGAGCGATATTTGAGGCACCAACTGAGGCCCCTCCAGTGTACTGCTGTGTTTTCTTCTTGGAAGATGGTGATGCTTTGGTCACACCACCTTTCTTTTTCTGCCGGTAAAAATCCTTCACACCAGTGGATGCCATGTTTGTCAATTCTTCAGTCCTGCCAGGATTGTTATTTTTTTCTATTTTGAGTTGCAAAGTATGCAATAGCATATAACTAAGCAGATAGAATACTATAAAAAAACCTGTAAGTTCAGACTTCTAGTCCTGACCAGCCAACACAATTTTTTTGCAAGCAAAGAATTGTGGGCAGCACCTAAAACTTCGATTTCAAAACCGCAGAATGCTTGGCATGCAGCACACATTATATGATCCAGCAGTGCAAAAATCAACATATGCATCTCATATAGATCCTTTCTATTTCATTTATGTGTGAGCAAACACGACAATCGTATTTTCTGGTAACTTAACCTATCTAAATCCCACAAGTCTATGGGTATGAGAACTTTGTAAGCAAGTTTAGTTTTTTCTTATCTAGGGAAGTTTTCTCTCTTCTTCTTTCAAAAGAGAATCTGTTTCAAAAGAAGTGAAGGATCACGGATTAGTAATAATTACATGCTAGTAATAAATTGTGAGCCATCTTGTTCAGAAAGCTATTAGCATGACTCTATATAGCCAATTTTCCTACAGTTGAGGCAATGGAGCACTCATGCATCCAATTGAAACTATAAAAGCATCACATACTACTATCGAAAATGGCCCCCATGGATATGCAAGTTCCATGACTGGAACGTATTTTTGACGCAAAATGACCAGAATACATTCATCAACCTAAGTTCTTAACTAGCGACATAAGCTGCAAACCAAACCATAAAGGCGTGCCCAAACCCAGTATTTCTAAGACCTCTGCTCGCAACCTAACCAAGTATATAATCCTAAAAGGCATAGATCTCGAATGTAAATCCCAGATAACTGGAATACAAGGCAGAAAACTAGGTAAGCAAGTAAGCATTAGCATCTTTGAGAAACTCATTTTGCATTATTATGCTAAAATCCTGAATATAGTCCCAGAAGTGTTCCTTGGTCCAAGAGTGGGGAAAAAATAAACTGCAACCGCACCTCACCTGGGTACAAAGAAGGCAAGACGTCCTGAGATATCAACTAAGCTTGATCTCGGGGCGTTGAAGAAGAACCTAATCGAACCACTGAAACAAAGATTGGGTTAGTCGGAGACCACATCGAACGCGAATCCACTTCTCAGTGGACGGGGAGAAAGCGAGATTCGGTCTGATTGAGAACAAATCGAACCATTTTCGAACAAGGGAATAGGGAGCCCATACCAGAAAGGTATGATTCCTTGATAGGAGCCGCAGCGCTGCAGTGGGGTCAGCGGAGGGAGGAACGGCGGCCGGCGGGAGGGAGGGACGGCGGCGTTGTGACTTTGATGAACGGCTGCGGTTGGGACTTGGGAACGGCTGCGGGTAGTAGAGGAGCCGAGTCACAGACTCACAGGTGCGGGCCTTGCGCGCGTGGAGGCCGGAGAAGTGAGTGGCAGGCCGATTGCTGCCACGCGTCCCCGTCCGTTGTCGCCTCAAATTTCCAAGATGAAAAAAAAACTGGAAAATGCAACGGAAATCAACTTGTCCGGACGCAGGCATGCGTGTATTTGCAGCATCGACTCAAATAGTCAAATCCCCTCTCTTGCCCAAGATTCCAGCAACTGTGCTCCGTTCAGTAGCCGATTCCTGCTGACATTTTACCGACTACCGACGGCCATTGATGTCCTGCTTCCGAGCTCCGCGAAGCTCCATCCCGTGCTCCGGCAGCGGGCGGCTCACACGGGTGCACCGGGCAATGCTCCTGTTCGGCTGGCTGAAAATTGAGCAAGCGAGTTACTGTAGCACCAGCCAGCTATTACAGTGAGAGGAATTCAGCCAGCCAACAGCCCAGCGAACCGAACGAGGCGAATGACGCAAGCCGTGCCGCCACCCGACAATCTTCCGTCCTCCGATTCATCAAAACCGTGACAGAGAGTCGCGCGGTTTTCCGCGCAACAACGGGTCCGGTCCCGACACCAACCAGTCAACCGCACACAACATGGCTTCCGAGAAGACGGGCGCGCGCGGTCAAAGGCCTCCTCGCCTTCTGCTACCCTTGCTTGTGCTCCAAACACAGGCCACGCACCACCATGCACGCCGTGACGTAACCCACCGGTGCCGACGCGGGGCCGGGGCGCCGGTTCGTCACGGACGAACGCGAACCCGCGCCGCGCCGTGCCCTTAAAAACACGTCGAAACGTGCCCGATTAACGCAACAGCAACGAGAGAAAACTTGTGACCGCGCGGGCTACGATTCCAGAGCCGCCGCGAAGGGGCGCACCGCGGAGACCACGAGAGAGGGAAAGCTACCGCCCCGCGCGCCGCCTGTGGCTGTGCCGTGCGCGCGTCGCATGCGCCGGGTTGCCGCCGCGACGACCGCGACGAGGATGGAGGCGGCGCCGTCGGCGCCCGCGGGATCGAGGTGGGCGCGAGTGTGGCCGCCCGCGCTCCGGTGGATCCCCACCTCCACCGACCGCATCATCGCCGCCGAGAAGCGCCTGCTTTCGGTGGTCAAGTACGGCCTCCCGCCCCCACTTCGCTCCCTCCCTCAAATTTATCAAATTGCCTTGTAAATTGCAATTAATCCTTCGAAAGCTCATGCCTTTGACCAGAACAATTAGCTCGGGGTCCTGGTTTTACTTTAGAATTGGATCAGTGCTAGTTGGGCGATCAGTTGTTGGGTGCATCTGCAATCTAGCTCGCGACAATTAAGATCCTTTTGAATGTTCAGCCAAAATTTGGGACTTTGGAGCTGTAGGGCAATTCGCCATTTTCATTAAGACTGATAGGGCGAGTGCTGCAAGTCGAGATGTAGCTAATCAGCTTGCTAAGTACATAAGCCTAACAGCTTTATGAATACTAATTAACTGAATGCTGGGGAAGGAATTCATAACTATTGTCGGCGAAAAATCATAACTTTGTCACATTGGATTTGGAAGTACCTAGACTTGAGTTTTTAGTCACATGAGGAGGATTTTGAGGGTTTTATCATGTGCTGAGTGTGCAGTTTTGCTCAGTTGTAACGTTTGGTTTCTCTTAGATCAAGTAGTTGCACAGTGTTAGGCTTTGTTTCATGACAAGCAAATCCAATTAAGTTACCAAGTGATGTTGTACCATATTATTTGAGTTGTTATTTACTGATGGGTGGCTCTCTTTGGTTCATTCCTTGATAGTTAGCCATTAGGTCTTCCTAAGTCGTTTATGAAACCACACTTGACGAAATAACTGTATCTCATCTTGAAGATGTCGTTGCCACTGGCAATACACTGCATGCAGTTCAATATATCTCTTACTTCTTTATATATGTTAGAAGGCATATAAAACTAGGCCATCCCCTATGTTTTGTGTTAATTTCGATACCAACATGTGAACGTATTTTGCTGTTTTCTGATAATTGTCTGCGTAGGGCTTCAGTTTTGATTTTTTGTTGTGATAGAGCATCTAATGTAGATAAATGTGCCAAAACATTTCATTTCATTCCAGTCATTTCTGGGTCTTTTACATATTTCTGGTATGATAAATGTGTCAGACCTTTTCATTAGTTGATAAATTCACCTTTCTCTTGCTCTTTACAGAACTGGATATGTCCAGGAACGAGTTAACATTGGCTCTGCTCCACCTGGGTCAAAAGTAAGATGGTTTAGGTCATCAAGTGATGAACCAAGGTTCATCAATACTGTAACATTTGATAGCAAGGAGAATGCCCCCACTCTGGTCATGGTCCATGGCTACGGAGCTTCACAAGGTTTCTTCTTCCGAAACTTTGATGCCCTTGCTAATCGCTTCAGGGTGATCGCCATTGATCAGCTTGGGTAAGTTTTGGCCACTTTGGATCTTTGATCACTAGAAATCGTCAAAAGGAAAACGAGACTGTCATGTAGTTAATCTGGTTCTTGAAATTTTAAGGCTTGAATATGGCTTGGAGGAATTGATTGCCTCCTTTCACCTTCGTCTGGTGCATTTTATGACTACGGCATTGACTTCTCTCATTCCTTTTGCAGCTGGGGTGGTTCAAGTAGACCTGACTTCACCTGTAAAAGTACTGAAGGTTGATCCTACATTGCTTCTGCAACTTTGAAATATGATGTCATTTATTTATTTTACTGAGGTCTCATAGCTGTCATTAGCTTATAACTTTGTCAGTCATTCAACATGTGGCCGACTCTATTTTCATGGAGTATTTTGAGATACTCTTCTCTTTTGAATTCTAGTGGTCTTACCCTTTGTTAGAGACCTACATATATTTATTCCATCACATTCCTGTGTTGATTTAGTTTCTAACTGGTGCTTGTTGTGATGGGTGTTGTACCAAGTTTTATTTTGTTTTGACTTGTGCTTGTGCTTGTGAACAGAAACTGAGGCATGGTTCATAGATTCTTTCGAGGAATGGCGCAAGGCCAAGAATCTTAGTAATTTTATATTGCTTGGTCATTCTTTTGGAGGATATGTTGCGGCCAAGTATGCTTTACAGGTATGTTCCTAAAACTTTTAGTGAGTGAAGCATCTCCATCTATGCGAAATGTTAACAAGTTCAGTTATATTGCAGCACCCTGAACACGTCCAGCACTTGATTTTGGTTGGTCCTGCTGGCTTCTCGTCAGAAACAGAGCATAGCTCAGAGTGGTTAACCAAGTTTCGAGCAACCTGGAAAGGCATGCTAATAAATCATCTTTGGGAGTCCAATTTTACTCCTCAAAGAATTGTTAGGTAAGATAAGCATATCATACTTTTTTTCTTTTGAAAATTTCCCATAATAATTTCAAATATCATGTAACTCTACTTGTTAAGTTGTTATGTTCAGTTGTTATGCCTAACATGTCGAAACAAGGCAACACTGCAAAGAAGGTTCTACTTTTATTTTGATTGAAAAAATGTTGAAGCAATCTGGATGATATAGGTCCTTTAAGGTCACATAATGTCAGTAAACTGATGCTCTCTTGTGACTCTTGTCACACTTTGATCCACCATGCCAGTTGTTGCAACTTCTTGCGATGTGAAATTAGGATAGCATCTGTTGGCCTTTTATTTTAGTTTAATTCCTTACAAGTACTTACATAAACATCATATGTTATGAAATGTCAGTCACCCAGGCGGCCATGCTCGCTGCTGCAAATAGCCGTGCTAAACATGGGAAGACGGCTGGGTCACTTGAATAAAGTATAGGGGGGTTAGTAAGATTCAAAACGAATATGAGGGTCTTGTTTGGTTGAATGCACAAAGCAAAGGTGCTTTTGTTGCAATTTCGCTGCATAAAAAAATCAATGCTATTCTCATATTTTTGTGTACTCTTACATTTTTTCCTTAATCAATCTCTTGTCGTTAAACAGAGGATTGGGTCCTTGGGGTCCAGGATTAGTGCAAAGGTATACTAGTGCCAGGTTTGGTACGCATGCAACTGGCGAATTATTAACAGATCAGGAATCAACATTACTGACAGGTATTCCGTTGGTTGACTAAGTAATCCATAAAAGTGTATATTACAAATGATACATGCAACTGATCCTTACTTTCGCCTTTTGATGTATGAAGATTATATTTACCATACCTTAGCTGCCAAAGCTAGTGGAGAACTGTGCTTGAAGCACATATTTGCTTTCGGTGCATTCGCTAGGAAGCCTCTTCTACAGTGGTGAGCTTCTTATACTTGCAGTTAAACTGTTTGCTTATGGTGAATTGGCGATTGTGTGCAATGCTGTATTGGTTTCTCAATTCTTGTAACTAGCCCTTTGGTAAATCATATCTAAGAGCTGAAATGGGAGTGCCTGAGGGCCTGCATGATATTTGTCAGCATAGTTTTCACATGGAATCATTTTGATTTGGAACAAGGACAGGATAAGTGGAGTCAATGCAATGTTTTATTATGCCTCACTGTCATGATTTAACTTGCAACAGTGCGTCTGATTGGAAAGTGCCGACTACTTTCATATATGGGCAACAAGACTGGATGAACTACCAAGGGGCACAACAAGCACGGAAGGACATGAAAGTCCCTTGTGAAATAATCAGAGTCCCACAGGTCTGTCTTCCTTGCTAGCAATATCGCATAGCTATAAATTTGCAATATTTAGATCAAGGATTTTAGACCTGAATGGTTTATATGCTGCAGGGAGGGCACTTTGTGTTTATAGATAACCCTTCGGGGTTCCACGCGGCTGTCTTCTATGCGTGCCGGAAAATTTTATCAGGAGACGGTGAGGAGGGCCTCACCCTTCCTGATGGCCTAATATCTGCATGAAGTGGCATCTTGGAACAATCTTGAACAATATTTTCCATGAAGAAAATCTACACGATGTCTTGGAACAATCTCATGCTGAACAATATTTTCCATAAAGCAAATCTACACAATGGTGCAAATATTTGCCCAATTTCACCAATTTATTTATTTTTCAGATGTGACAATACGTTCGATGTACATATATTCTGTAACAGTTGTGAGGAATACAACGCTATGTAATGTATGACATTTTAGTTGATTTTATAGTAGCAGCACGCGAGTTCCCTTGCAAGAATTTTCCTTTTTCATGTGTAAATGCACCAGGTACGTGGGATGGGAAGTAGCATATATCTGTCTCTCGGTAATCTTTCGTTCAACTTGCCAAGATATTCAGAGTGAGCTTGTTTATCAAAGCTTCGGTCTTTTCAAATGTCACATTCCTGATTAAAATGTAGACTTTCTGTCAATTGAAATGTATTTTGTAATAATTTCGAAATTGCTATTCAATCGAAACTAGGCTTAAAAAAACGCGGAAAATACACATCGGCCCTCATGTTCAGATTTTCAGAGCTTAACTCATTTTCAGTCAGTTGACTGCACACTAGTCTAGCTCCTTGGCTACTCAGACTGCCTTTGATGAGCCTGCACCCACAGGCTGCTGGCCGCGCCGCTGCACGGGTAGCAGAGCATGGGGGGCGGGGCTGGGCCTTCGCCGGGCCGGCGACGCGACCGCCGCCCGCGCCGTGTTCGACGCCCTGCCGCGGCGCGACGCCGTGGTCTGGAACGCCATGCTCACAGCCTACGCGCGCGCCGGCTGGCCGCGCGACGCGCTCGAGCTCTTCGTCCACGCACCCGCGCCTGATGCGTTCTCCCTCACAGCAGCGCTCTCCGCGGCGGCGGACCTCCGCTGCCCTGCCTCCGGCG
Source organism: Eragrostis tef (assembly GCA_000970635.1). Lineage (NCBI taxonomy): Eukaryota > Viridiplantae > Streptophyta > Magnoliopsida > Poales > Poaceae > Eragrostis > Eragrostis tef. Next base: position 20,334 of record LAPY01002989.1, read on the forward strand.
CGCAGCTCCACGGCCGACTCCTCCGCCTCGGCCTGCGGGCCGCCGCGCGCGCCTTCCGGGAGATGCGCGAGCACAATGCGCTCTCGTGGTGCTCTCTACTGCATGCCTATGTTGCTTCAGGCCGCATGAAACTGGCGCACGAGCTGTTCGATGAAATGCCCACCAGAAGCAACGTCGCCTGGAACACGTTGCTTATGGGGTATTCGCGCTGTGGTAATGCCAATCAATGCTTGATTCTTTTCAACAAGATGCGGATGTCTGGGTTGACCTGTGATGATGCAACGCTCTGCATTCTTGTTGATACCTGTGCGGAGCTGCCCCACCCCTTTACAGGCTTCGCAATTCACAAGATTGCAGTGCAGAGTGGGTGGAATACCGTACCTGAGGTCAGTAACTCACTGATTTCCTTATACACCAAATTCAGCTTGCTTGATGACGCAGTGCGGATCTTTGAGTCCATGGAGATACGGACTGTTGTGTCGTGGAATTCGTTGATTGATGCTCACATGAAGCTTGGCTACACAGACAAAGCTGCTGCTCTCTTTCAAAGTGTAGCTGAGACCAATGTCATCTCATGGACTGCAATGATCGGAGGACTGGCAAGGAACGGCTGTACTGATGAAGCCCTCACACTATTTGTCGAGATGTTGGCACATGAACATATCCATCCGGATGACTTCACATTTGGGGTTGTGCTGCATGCTTGTGCTACCGCGGCATCTCTAGCAAGTGGAAAAATGATTCACGGTAGGGTGTTCCATAGTGGGTTTGCAACATACTTGTATGTGGCCAATAGCTTAATAGACATGTATGCCAAGTGCGGGGATGTGGATGGCGCAAGCAACATGTTCAATGGCATCATTGACAAGGACCTGATCTCATGGAACACAATGCTGTTCGGTTTCGCGATAAATGGGTGGGCAAAGAAATCACTGCTAATATATGAAAGTATGAAGTCCCATGATGTTTGCCCAGATGAAGTGACATTTACAGTCTTGCTTACGGCTTGCAGCCATGCCGGCCTTCTGGAGCAGGGGAAAAAAATCTTTGAGTCAATGGTGTCTTTTCATGGAATTGAACCAAAGCGAGAGCATCTGGCTTGCATTATGGACATGTATGCCAGATCAGGGAACTTTGCAAAGGCCATTGAGGTGCTGAACCATCATTCAGAAATGGTTCAGATGCATGGCAATGATATACAAGGAGCTCTGCTTAGTGCATGCTCGTCAGAACACCTGAATATCAGGCTTGGAAGGAAGGTAGGGGACGACATGGTTGCAAACAGGCCTGCCGGCGATGCAGGCTATGTAATGTTGTCCAACTTGTTTTCTGCCGCTGGACAATGGAATGAGGCTGAGATGGTGAGAAGAGCAATGGCTGTGCATGGTGTCAAGAAGTTCCCCGGTTGTAGCTGGATTGAAGTGAAGGGTGCTGTTAAGGTATTTGTATCAGGTGCCCAAGATCTCGATCATACAGGTGGTTTTCTATGTGATATTATTCGTTTATTGGATGGTGAAATGAGAAATACTAGTGAACTTCGAATAACTCCAGGCACCCAACCTGGTGATGTAATTGTCGTAGAAAAGCAAGGTGGTCATCTATGCGATTTTATTAGCGTGGTTCTGCAGACGTGATGTAATTGTCTGTTGATGTAATTCTACCAGGTAGAAAAGCAAGGTTCAAGACTGCAGCAAGGTTCTACCAGATTGTTGATCAACAGTTTGTTAATGTAATTCACATAGATGGTCACCTTGCTGCGGTCTCACTCTTGATGTAATTCGAACCTGGTGATCATCTATTAAATTACATCACCAGGTAGAAAAGCAAGGTTCAGGACTTCTCTGTTGCGAGGTGGCTCGGATTTATTAGCGCGGACGATCCCAGAACCTTGTGATTCAGAATTATCGGACTGATTCCTACTCTGTGAGCATGCGGAGCAAGCGAGTCCCTGTTCCACTGTAATGTTCGACCACACTTAGCAAGTGAGCAAAGCCTTTACAGACGGGAAACCATAACCACCACTCCGACAGCTTCGAAATGGTGCTCAACTATAGTCTTACATTTCTTAAATTTTTGATCTTCCAAGATGCGGGTAAAGTAAAACCCAAAGAAGTTACAGTAATCCTAAAGCTTCGACAGGTTTTCCTTGATTGGATAAATCCTCTTTCGAGCTCGCTTTGAGCGGAAGAAAGACAGCAGCTGCTACAGGCAGGGACATCATCAGCAGAGCAGAGCTTGCACCAGGTTTGACCTTGTGATGTCGGGGAGCACAATGTCAATAAGGTAGCTGGATTCATCCTGTTTACACACGAAGGAAAATAAACGAGTTCATTCGTCAAAAACCATTGCTTGAAAGCACAATCAAATCGTGATTAGATCAACATATCAGCATATGCAAAAGCTGCTGCATGTGACGGTCTGACGGAATGATGGTATATAGGGCAGTTCAAAACCAGAGTCCAACTGTGGGTAACGGTTACTGAAACGGGAGGTCTCGAGTAGAACGTTTCTTTTTTTTTACAACGACATCGAGTAGAACGTTTCGTTGCTTCAGATGTCTATGCACCTCGATCCTACGGTCCAACAGGTTGATGGGGAATGAGAATTCGCGATACATTATTATGAGAAGGCACAACTCATCCAAGGTTTATGCGTTAGTGGCTTAGTGCAAGTAGTGTCTAGTACATGCAGTGTGATGTGTAATCGGTGGTTTGGTCTCCTGGCACATCCGACGTTGAGGATGTATTCCATCTTTTGTAGTGGACGTATGAAAAAACGAGTAAGGACTTATACAAGCTCCAAATTTTTTGGCCTCGTTTGAGGTATGTACTTCAAAAAGATCGATTGTTGGGAATAGGTGCCGCCGTACCGGCGATAAGCCTTTAGGCCTCTTTGAAAGGGCTTTCAAATCAGCACCGGCTGGCTCTAGCTGTAGGGTGAAGACTTACCAAAGAGAACCAAAAAGTGCCTCTCTTTAAAATCCAGAGAAACACTTCTTCAAGATAAATTGAGAGCCACATAAAGCAGTTCTCCTGAAATGTTTTTTCAAAATGTGGGAGCCACACATCAAGCCGTTCTACCAAAATGTGGGAGCCACACATAAAGTGTTCTGCCATAATATGGGAGCTACACATAAGCAAACAAAAGGTAACTTCTCATGGCTCCTTTGTGGGAGCCACACATAAAGTCGTTCTGCCAAAATGTCTTTTCAAAATGTTTCGGCATCACTACACAAAAATAAAAAGAGGCGTTGTTTTGATGGAGCTAGAGTCGAGCCATTTCTCGAGGAGTTAGGCCCTATCAAACAGAGCCTTAATATTCGAAGCCAGCTCCGAAATTTCCTATTTGCTTTTCGTGTTTTACAAACGAGGAGTTTGACTTAGCAGCGAAAAGAGTATAGCAGGTTGCATTCCATCGGTTTCAAAATTCTTAAAAAGAAAGAAACGATTGTGGCGATCAAGAAAAACAAATTAGTTGCGAAGACAACGATCGTCAACAGTAACGTCATGTTTCAGGGTTAGAGGCCACACATTGTGCGTACATGTTAGCAATGACCTCAATGACCTTTCAATAAGAAAAGATGGGACGATTAAGACAAAGTGATTAGTTGCAAAGACAACAATCATCAGTAGTGACGTCATGTTTTAGGTTTAGAGGGCATGTACGCTGTAAATGTTAGAAATGACCGTAATGCCCTTTTAATATTTTTGTACAAAATATTTCTGAAATGTAGCCTTTGACCTGGGGCATGACTGAAATGACTCTTGATCATAATTACCCGCCCAACACACTCTGTAATGGATGGATTTTGGAAGTTTGAGATAATGTGAATACTTCAAATCTTTTTCGTATTTCCATTCTCCTTGTTTGGCTCCCGCAGTTTCTCTTAATGTTCAGAAGCTTCGCTCAACATCGATCTCCCAAAAAGAAAAGAAAGAAAACTAAATTTACAAGTTGTGCACACACTTTTTTTAATTGAGTTGCGCACACACTTGAAGGCCCATCAGAAAGTTAAGCCCAGTGGGCACACACAACAGATAGCAAAAAGACAAACGCAAGTCCTGCTCTCACCACTTCCGACGCACATGAGACTTTCCATTTTGGGGCGCCGCCGCCCCGTCCCGCTTCACATTTTGCTTTTTCGTTCACTGTCCTGACGTGCTTTCCTTTCGAGTTCACATTGGTATCTCTTAACTTTCTCCCCTCCCTTGCTGCCAGCACCACGCGGTCCTTCCCCTCGCCGAAACCTTAGCCACATCCCCACCGGACACCCCCTTGCGTCGCCGCCATGGACGAGGACTGCGGTTTCGAAATTCTTAAAATAAAGGAAGAAAAGACGAGAATGATAAAGACAAAGAGATTAATTGCAAAGACAACAATCGTCAGTAGTGTCGTCATGTTTTACGGTTAGAGGTCAAGCATTATGTAAATGTAAAAAGAAATTGACCTCAATGCCATTTCGATAAGAAAAGACGAGGCGATCAAGACAAAATGTTTAATTGCTAAAACAACGATCGTCAGCAGTGACATCATGTTTTTAGGGTTAGAGGCACGCACTATGTAAATTTTAGAAATGACCTCATTGCCCTTTAGATAAGAAAAGATGAGACAATCAAAACAAAATGTTTAGTGCCGAAAACAATGATCGTCAGCAGCGACGTCATATTTTAGGGTTAGAGGTACGCACTCTGTAAATTTTAGAAACGACCTCATTGCCCTTTTGATATTTTTGCACAGGATATTCTCGAAATGTAGCCCATTTGATTTGGGGCATGACTGAAATGACTCTTGAGGAGCACACTGGGTGGATTTTGAAAGTTTGAGAAAGTGCGAATATTTTATATCTTTTTTATATTTCCATTCTCCTTGTTTGGGTCTCGAAGTTTCTCTTAATGTTTGGAAGCTCCACTCTTGAGTGGAACCTAGCACGATATCTCTATGGATGGATTAAATATCTTTGACTAAGCTACTTTATTCTTATCTTGGATAAAAATAAAAACATAAAAAAGTAAATTTATCTTGTTAAATTTAAATCTAACATGGACCTTAGAGTCGGAGCTGTTTCTTAGAGAAAAGATGTGTCAAACTTAGTGTTTTTCGTTAGATCGTTATAACAATAAAATCAAATTTACAATCGCTCCTCCAAAAAGAAAAAGAAAGAAAACCAAATTTACGAGAAGGCCCATCAGAAAGTTAAGCCCAGTGGGCACAGGAGGTAGCAAAAAGACAAACGCAAGCCTGCTCTCACCACCTCCGACGCGCGTGACACACTTTCCTTGGTATCTCTTAACTTTCTCCCCTCCCTTGCTGCCAGCACCACGCGGTCCTTCCCCTCGCCGAAACCTTAGCCACATCCCCACCGGACACCCCCTTGCGTCGCCGCCATGGACGAGGACTGCGGTTTCGAAATTCTTAAAATAAAGGAAGAAAAGACGAGAATGATAAAGACAAAGAGATTAATTGCAAAGACAACAATCGTCAGTAGTGTCGTCATGTTTTACGGTTAGAGGTCAAGCATTATGTAAATGTAAAAAGAAATTGACCTCAATGCCATTTCGATAAGAAAAGACGAGGCGATCAAGACAAAATGTTTAATTGCTAAAACAACGATCGTCAGCAGTGACATCATGTTTTTAGGGTTAGAGGCACGCACTATGTAAATTTTAGAAATGACCTCATTGCCCTTTAGATAAGAAAAGATGAGACAATCAAAACAAAATGTTTAGTGCCGAAAACAATGATCGTCAGCAGCGACGTCATATTTTAGGGTTAGAGGTACGCACTCTGTAAATTTTAGAAACGACCTCATTGCCCTTTTGATATTTTTGCACAGGATATTCTCGAAATGTAGCCCATTTGATTTGGGGCATGACTGAAATGACTCTTGAGGAGCACACTGGGTGGATTTTGAAAGTTTGAGAAAGTGCGAATATTTTATATCTTTTTTATATTTCCATTCTCCTTGTTTGGGTCTCGAAGTTTCTCTTAATGTTTGGAAGCTCCACTCTTGAGTGGAACCTAGCACGATATCTCTATGGATGGATTAAATATCTTTGACTAAGCTACTTTATTCTTATCTTGGATAAAAATAAAAACATAAAAAAGTAAATTTATCTTGTTAAATTTAAATCTAACATGGACCTTAGAGTCGGAGCTGTTTCTTAGAGAAAAGATGTGTCAAACTTAGTGTTTTTCGTTAGATCGTTATAACAATAAAATCAAATTTACAATCGCTCCTCCAAAAAGAAAAAGAAAGAAAACCAAATTTACGAGAAGGCCCATCAGAAAGTTAAGCCCAGTGGGCACAGGAGGTAGCAAAAAGACAAACGCAAGCCTGCTCTCACCACCTCCGACGCGCGTGACACACTTTCCATTTTGGCGCACCGCCGCCCCGCCCCGCTTCACGTTTTGCTTTTCCGTTCGCTGCCCTTCGCATTGCTCTCTCTCTCGCCGTCCTCCCCTCCCTCGCCGCCGGTACCACGCGGTCCCCTCTCTCGCCGAAACCCTAGCCGCATCCCCGCCCAACACCCCCTCGCGCCGCCGCCATGGACGAGGACCGCGGCGATCCC